>OY294069.1:178660507-178912131 GCA_958510875.1 Endomychus coccineus
GAAGTTTCCTCATCAAGATTTATCACAACGAAACATAATTTATGAGGACAATGAGGGAAAGTGAAAGTTGGCTTTGGTGGAACGTCAGACTGGCCTTATGAAGTACAAGACTTCTTCATCTGTATTCATGAAACCAGCCCGAATGTTTCCTAACTCGCAAATAAGAACGGTTAAATAAAATTTCAAACTTTATAAGTTCAACTGATACCGTTCCCTTATAAACTGACTCTTCCGCTTTGAATTTTCCAATTCCTTTTCGTGAAACTTTCTCTTGCTGCGTACGCGATATGTATCCTAAACAAAAATGGACTTGTGTCGCGAGAGGAATCATTCATCAACTAAATGTTTCCTAAGGAAATGATTGGAATAATTGTTACAACGGAAACAGAAGCATCTGACTCAAAATTTCTATGTTTTTGTAACATTTGTTAAGGCTCTTAGAAAGTCTAATTTGTATTTGAATGGTTTGCAACAAAACCCTCAAGTCACAACAATATTCAGAGAACTGATACTAATTTTGGCACCTATGTTACCATCTTCAGTAAAACTAAAAGGAGTACCTAATTTTAGAATTTATTCAAATGAAATAGTAAAAAGTGATTAAATACAGATAACTATATATACAGGATGTTCAGCGAAGAAGCTTAGGAACTGTTTCATTGTACGACTTCCATTTATTGGAGATACCCCTATCAACAGTTATGTTCTTCGTATTTTATATAGCAAGTTCATAGAAAACATATTTTTAATGCTCGAAACACGTTTTATGGCATCTTTGGTCTAACCTGGCCTAACCTAATATAACTTAACCTAACTTTTGATAGAAGTATCTCCGACTAACGCAAATGATGTGGTTGGATTGCATATGCTTTTAAAATATTTGAGGGGAGGGGCAATACCAAACCAGGATCGTGAGGCAAATGTTCTCAATCCTCATATTTTTGCACCCTCCTTGATGAGAGAAATTCAACTACACCACTGCTATTTGTCGGAGATACTCCCAGCGAAAGTTATAATTTAGAATTTTCCATGAAAAGTCGTAATTACGATGAAAAAAAAAACCTACATATAACCTACTAATCTAGAATTTGCCGCTTGGAAGTAATATAATATATTCTCGTCTCTAGTCTAGATTATTCTAGATCTCATCTGTATAACGAGAAAGGTTGTAACGTTACTGAAAGATCTCTGTTGTAGATCTAACCGACCAACAGCATCGTAAAAAGATCAAAATATCTCACGACATCTGCGGACAGTTATCCCACCAAGAAATCAATCTATGTACGACATTGACTTTTTACCATGCTGTTGGTCGGCTTTGTCAACCTTCAATGGAGATCGTTCAGTAACGTTGCAAACTGTCTCGTTCTACTTATGATCTTTACGAGAAAAGTGAAACAGGTATCTAGAACTATTAGTTTGTTGCGTTACATATCGATCTAGCCTAGAGGGATCTTTTATTACTATCATTATTTTGTAATTTTACCACCTTTGGAGGTAACAGTAATAACAAGAAAGCTTTAGAACAGAATTTATTAGCACCTGGCATAGCCATATGTCCGCTTTTTAAAAATAAGTTTCGACAAACAAATTTTTTTTAAAGATACAGAAACATGTAGTTGTATTTAAAAAAATATAAGCAAATAAAACTACAGAAGGTCGCCCTAAAAATGTTAGACTTCGGCAAATGTCATGTCAGAACTAATAAACAATAACACTGACCGTAAAACTGATTATTATAAATATTTTAAGATGTTCCTATTTTCTTTCGAGGCACTTTAAGCCTTCACATTTCATCATTGCATTTAAATATAATAAATACGGGCGGTTGTGGGAGGTTCAAATGAAAATCGATAGTTTGATGACAGTCTTAAAGGCAGGAGGGGGGGGGGTGTCTGGCAGCCCTACTTGGAGAGCATGTTTTACAATACCGGGACGAGAGAAATCCCACGAAACCACTCAAACTAAAAAGAGTTCACATTTTAGGTAAACTATAATACTATAAAAAGAATTACAACTACCAGCCTGAAAAAAACCTCAGTACTTCAACAGTACTTTTAGGGGATAATGGTTATTCTTTCGTTTCATAGGTTAGGTTAGGATGAAGATACCTAAGCCCGTGTTTCCGCTGTCGCTGAGAGGAATGGATGGTGAAACAGTCAGTTACAGAAACTCAAGCAATGAACCTCACATGATCGTCCCATGCATTAAACTCAGTTAGCACTTTCTAATGTATTCTATACCGAGCAAACAAGAATGAATACCCCTAAAAATTGGTGGGATGCAGATCGTGCAATTCCTCAATGTGGCGATTGCAATTGGCTGCCTAGATCATGCGATTACATCTTTAGATTTTCTCTTCGGGACTTTGTTAACGATAAGGTGCTAATGCTCCATCACCGATTGAGAGCTGATAGTTAATAACACACCGATTATTCATGAAAAGAATAACCGTTTGCAACGTAAGTGGTCATTTGCCCGATATATTTGCTCAATTGCTCCATAAATGACCGCATTTGGTTTACTCTTTATTATTGATTTTAATAAAAATATTTTTCAAAAACTGTACGGCACAAAATTGTAGCTTCGATCGCATTACCGTGTTTATAGTAACCATATAAATTTCCTTTTCCACTTCACGGCCATAATATATACGATAAGTCATTTAGTTAATGTAAACCGACGCCGACTAAAGTGTTTACTGAACATCACAAACAGCTTTGTGTCGCATTTAAAAAGATCAAGTCATCAAGCTTTCAAGCTATAAACCATTTAAGATCTAGAGCACGTAGAGAGCGAGAGCGTCGGACAATCGACGATTTGCTGACAGAATAACGAGAACGCATGTTTCCGTATTGTGAACATCCTTAAAACTGCCTAATCTGGCAAACACACAAACAATAACACACTATGATACAGTGTGAAAGTGACATTGTGTCTTTTGCGAGGTGTGAAGTACGTTTGACAGGGCGACAATGGTCGATCCCCGATGCGGTACTTTAGAGCTTACCGCACCAAAAGTCCCGAGTTACCGACAGACATCTGAAAGTCAATAGACTCGGCCAGCTAGACGTAATTTGCTTTACTTATTACGCCGACAAAGGTGACGCGATCCGCACTCTACTTGACTTCTTTTATTCTGTTACCGATGATTTGTAAGCACTCCGAAATCCTTTGATACGAAATACGAAGAGAGATCGATAAAAGCGTTTTCTACCCAAAGGCGAATGCGAAGGAGAACATTGTAATACCGCAAAATGGCACAATACGAAAGATAATATATCAGTTGCCATAATAATCTAACTAATATTTCTATGTTTTCCAATATAGTATATTTCTCCTGTCTTTTCTAATATGAGTTTCAAGCCTAGTACCTTTAAGAATATATCAGCAGTCTTGATACAGTGTTGTCAAGTTGACCTGATTCTCAACGTTTTTAATACCAAACCATTCCATTCAAACTTGAAACAATGAAAATTCGGAGTTCTTTACTTGTTATATCAACACTTTACAAACAACAGTTCCTTTAAATATTGAAAAGTGTGTGTATGAAAACTGTGGAGACGATCCCGTTCCTATTAGTCGTATGGATTTGAAATTTTGCAAATCACTCTAAGGTGATGACAATAGAAATTATAGTTTTTCGTTGAACAATAGTGACAACAGTGTTTTTCTGGTTATAAATATATATCACATGCATATTAGACTGTGCCAAAAAAAATCGAATTTTTTTGATTTCTCTCTTCGAGTATATTGTTCCTTGTTGAAATTCATTCGGGTTCACCAAATCCCAACCAAATCGAACAATATTTATATGTTCATCAAGTCAAAAACGTGGCGATTTTCTAAATTTATATTTCACTAAATCAGGCATTTGCATAGAACACTATTTATCATAAAACCAACCTATTCTTTTCAGGTTTCATATTTTTTGAACAAGGCAAAACTGAAGACAACTTCAACTATATCTATTAGAACTCATCTGTATCTATAATACTAACTTCCAAGCAAATAGCAGCTATGAAAACGAAAAGTCTGTATATTTAAAATGGAATATTTGCAAATCTGATATAGAGTAAATAATAACATAGTGAATCTTATGAATCATGAATCAATTCTTCGTTACTTAAAGAAGCATAGAGTGTGAAATATGAAAATATATTCAAATATCCAATTAGTTTGTCTTCTTAACAAAAAAGACAAAGGTAAAACTCGCGCCTCAGCAACTTTGAATTGTATACCTTCACGTTTTCTGGGCCATTTCACGGCCCTTCTCGGCCGTCCATTGTATGATTGTTTCCACACTCCGGTTTGCGAACTTTATGGGTTCTTCCTTATTCTTTGCCGTGACGTAGTCCACGTAGGCTGCAGTTGTGCAGTACTGACGGTAGGTCAATGTTCAAAATCCGGTTATATAGTATATTCCAAAGACTGGGGCCAAGGGCAGACCCTTGCGGTACTCCTTGAGATATGGTTATACAACAAATTCCAGATTTCAGATAGTTCACGAGAACTCTAGTCAGGCTGTCGCCGATTTGCATCTTCCTCAATTTATGTCAATTTATGTTATGGCTGCCCACATCCCACTTTGTTTGGATGTTTTTCCAAAACGAACTTCACTGCCCCTACCGTTGACGTATTTGCCATGAAGCCGCAATTGGTATCGACAAGACGTCCCTTTTCCTTCATTTCCTCAACGAGTCTAGCTTTCAGCATATATTCGTACAGCTTACCAATGCTGTCGAGAAGGCATATCGGCCTATATTTCACGTTTTGTCGAGCGTCTCCTTTCGGAATCAGAATTATTTTTGTTTATTTTCCATGCATGTGGGAAAACCCCCTGTTTGTTAAATTGGGCCCAGGCGATCTATTATTCTTCACTTTAGTCGTGACCTTTTTATGTCCTTTGCATGTTAACTGCAGGAGGTGCGCTGACGTCTTAATCGTATTGTCCCGAAGCCACTGTTACCACCTCCGTGAAGATCCCTCGCAGGATAATCTCCTTTTGCTTTTTTGGTGGACTATACCCTCCTTCACCAAATCAGCGTAATAATTGTTATCCCTATGTACTCTGACGACTCCCTGGCATGTCCAACAGGCTTTTATTGTCCCCGCAGCATTTTGGGTTGATGGTATCTTGACAATGATTTACGACTCTCTGAATATACATTCTCCAGTACATTTCTAGCATAATCCACGTTACAAACTAATGGAAAGAACCAGAGCCACGGAGTCTGAGGCATAATATATCCAACTGGAACACTAGTGGCTAAAGGTTGAACGGTAAAAGGTACATCTTCCAAGAGAAAGGGACGATATCTCGAATATGGATAACACTGCGGGATCAGAATATATATTACCATTTGCAGTTCGAGATCAGGGTGTGTATGTAACCAACTCGCACGGAATAAATGCAATTGTAAGTGACGATTAATTTTTCTCGATTTTCACCCTCTTTAATGTTGACGAATGAGGACAAAGAAGGGAACGTTGCGGTCTGTCACCGATATTTATGATGCTCGAGCGCGATCCGCAGAGCTTCTGGTTTATTGAATTGGTTGAATGCGATAACAATGGCTCGGAGAGCCCGCAGAGCGTTCTTCAAGCTACCCATCTAACGTTGTCCTACAAATATTAGATGAGGATGTATAATTTTATCATAAATAATCTGTCATTTCATTATTTTCGCATGAATAGATACTTCGTATCGAGTTTATGTTCCAGTTTGGCTCTATTAGTCGTTGAGGTCGTATGGAATTTTGTCAATATCTTTTCTCGGCTAATGCTGATATGATTATGATAACATACAGTTCGTGCAAGCAGGATTAACAAGTCGAATTAACACTTAACTAGAACAGAATTAGTTAATACGAACGTTGGGAGTGAGGAAAAGAAGATTTGAAGATTGAATTAATAATAAGGAAATGTTTCAGTATATTTAAACTATACTATACAACATAATTTTGGTAGGGTCTATGCGAAGATCAAAATTCATGGTCTCGATACTCTGTACCGTGGGTAATCTTGATCTAAGATCAAAACTTACGTTAGAAGGGAATTTCTCATCATCGAAAACATACTGAAACAAAGTTTCATCACAGAATCCATGTCATCAATCACCAAAAGTGAGAAATTTTCATACTTAATACACCTTTTTGAAATTTTGGAAAAATAGAAAATTCCAGAAGGTGTTGGTAATTTGTTCAGCAGTATCTCAGAAGGCGTATAATCCTATATAACATGATTTTTTAGGGTCATTATCTATGGAATGGTTTCGACAAGCTGTCCCAATACTTTCAATTCTCTTATAATTATCATGCCATGAATGACTCTAATGGTTGATACCAGATTAAATTACGAATTATGTTTCACTGCTACAAATCGTCCCTATTATATTAAGCAAAAAGATCATTATTATTCAGAAACAGGATAAAGTTACATTATACATCGTGAATTGTATATGCTGATGGAAAAATAATACTAATTCAGTAAAGGATGAACGCCGCTAACATCTATATTACCGCGATTTCCGTTTTATTTCCATCCGTTCTCCCTCGTTTCGGTTTTCACATTATCCTTATTCCGTTAAGGCTCCGATATGTTCTGAAATACAAACGTGATATCAATGTTACGACTGACTGTATATCACCATGAAGAAGCATCTATATTCTGAGTAGCTTTCGGCAAACATTAAGAGAGTTATTTTTTCTTGGGTCCATCATTTATTTTGAACTCTCGAATCGAAGCGTCTGCATAAGACCTTTCCGCCCAACTTTCGTTTCTCGGGCAAACAGATATTCTACAATCCCGCGGATTATGTGTCATAGGAGGTTGTAGATAGAAGAGGAGTTGGTTCGTTTGTTCCAATGATGCACAGAAATTACGATGGAATTTCTCTGTGGATATATACTAACAGCAAGTATTAACTTTTAACTTCATTTCATTGTCATTCAGATACATAGTCGATGGGCGAACCACGTGAACTTGTTCTAACGCCCACCAGAAGAAATATTATATGAAAAAAATTGCTTTTCAATTGAATCTCAGATACGAAAGATACAGGATGTATTATTTGAAGACACTGAGTTACCTGTTTTTCGCTTGGACACTGTATATGCTAATTCGAAGTGGTTAATTGATAAAGCTCGGATTTATAGGCAACAACAATTGAAGAAAAGATGCTTATGTAGGCAAATATTTTTATTGAAAGAGGCAGAAATCTCAACATATGAGCAATATAGGCAAAATGCCTTCAATACCATAATTATTAATAATAAGTTATTATTTGTTATACAATTAGCATTATGCAGAGGACTGTTAGATGCAATCATCATCTGGCATGAATCTCATTTAAATGTGTCCTCATCCTTATTTTTGAACTGCTTAAACTATCCCCGATGTTTGGACTAACTTGGAGGCATTTAATTTTTCTGAATTCCGTTTATGAAGTGGAGTTCCACAATGTTGGTCAATAAAGTAATTTTGATACTTGTAATCTGCGAATTGAAAAAAAGTAATTAGAATTTCAATACCACTCTGGAATTTAGTTATGGGGTGGGTGAGAGAAAGAAAACATAAAACTTACCGATTTGCCGCACGGCTTACAAAATGCGCCATCTCCTTCTAGAGAAAGTTCCTGATATGTCCGGATCCATACACTTAACTTAGAAGTAATCTTTCTAAACAAACTCATGAATCATCTAAAACTGTATAAAATGTGTGTTCTTTACAACAAATCTAAGCTCTTAAACAGTAACCGTCTGTACAACTGATAATTGTTTATTATAGAAGGGCAAACGGTTAGGGATTTCCTAATAGTTAAGCCCCAAGCGTCCATCAGGTAAATTTTCCTAAGAAACCATTAATAAACAAACCATTGATATAATATTATTATTCCAAAATTTTATTACAGGTAAGTTTAATAACAGAATCATGAATAATATCATGGGTATTTACGAGATTTGGCAAAGGTGCTAAAATACATATAAGAGGCAAAATAGGCAAAAAAGAGCAATTTGCCTATAATCCGAGCTTTATTGATTGATAAGCACTCAAATGGATTAATTCAGCTCTTGTAAAAAGGATACTTTAATCTAAATCGCTTGAGATTACCCTATTAACATTATGAACAGAATCAAAAGGGCTTTTCAATGAAACTGGATAAAGGGGGGTTTGCATTAAAGAAAATATAGATTTGACGCGCCAACCTGCATAGCAATACTCAGATATGTAGAATAACGGTAACTATTCCGCTCAAAAAATCGCTACTGTATATCTCGTATACCAATACCAATGGAGGTTGCTCGTCCCCTGAGACCAGTATTTATAACCAGAAAAACACTGAACTGAAGATGGGTGACAAATGTATAACTTCCACGGGTGTTACGGCGTCATAGCAATCATAATCAATCGTATTCACATTGGTTTACATATGCAAATACCCACAGACAGACATCATCTAAAAAATAGTGTAGATGGATTTAGAAAAGTTCAAAACGCTTACAATACTTCCTTATACTACGTATATCGAGCGAAGTAAAAATATATTGGTCTGTACAGGGTATCCCATTTTGGGTACTTTTGCGGGGTATCTCCTTTATTTTTAAAGATAGAGAGTTGCAGTTTTCGCGACACTGTGCTACTTTTTCGTAAAACTCAAGATGCCGTCAACAGAATTTTCATAGCCCTTTTAGTTTTTAAGATACAGGGCATTTCTGAAAATGTTGCATTTTGTGACCCCCCTCGTATCTCCGTTATCCTTCAACTTATCGAAAAGGTAAAATAACATTCTAATAGTTTTTTTTTCGTAGAATGCAGTGGTGTAGATAACTTTTGTTACATATTTACTGTTTTTGAGTTATATAGCAAACTTATGTTTTTTTAAATGGAACATCCTGTATATTTATAGACTATAAAATTTGTCTTTTTTTTACTTTTCAAAAATATATGATAGTATAAACTTTTTTTCAGAAACACGCAAATAATTGACAATTTTTAGAAATTAAATACATATTTTAATTGTAGGCCATTGATATTGTTTATGACAAGAAACAGAAATAAACATCAAATCTCTATCGCATTTAAGCTGTTTATTTTCGTTCTTTTGGTATCATTATTCAATAGATATTTATCAATTTTTTCGAATAATGGCAGTTTACGAAAATTATGAGAAATATGATATGATGGTATGTTTTATACAGAGTAATGAAAATTCTGAAGAAGCTTCGGAATTATATTTCCAAAGGTGAGTAAGCTATTATGGCTATGAAAATCTCTATTATCATTTTAATTTTTGCTTGTTAGATATTCAGAAAGAAGGCAACCGTTTTTTGGGATATTTGCCCGTTTAAAAGCAAATTTAGTTGAGCACGGATCATTTGTTCACCCGCGCCCTAAAACATACAACAAAGAGAACAGGGAAAGAAAAGAGATAGATACTTTAGGATATATAGAAGCAACATCTTCGTCCTCATGTAGAAAAATGTAGAAGGAAATTAGTGCGCCAAAAACTAACGCCCAGAGGATCTTGAAGAAATATAAGTATCATCCATACAAATTTAATATACTACAACATTTGCATCCTGGCGATGCCGAGCGCCGGGCACTGTTTTGCCAGTGGTATTTGCAACAAATCGATGCTAACGATTTATTTGGCAGACTTGTTTTTTGGTCAGACGAATGCTTTATTTCAAGTGCTGGCATTTTCAATCGTCACAATACCAGGAACTGGCGTAGTGAAAATCTGCATTTAATGTTTGAAAGGGCACAACAAGGACGCTTTGGAGTTGAGGTTTCATGTTTTATTTTGGGTAGACATATAGTTTATAGGATTTTTGAAGGAGGTCTTACAGCACGTAGATACCTAGAAATTCTTGAGGAAGTTATTCCAGAACTGCTCGAAAACATTCCATTAGCCCAGTATGATGCTGTTTACCTACAGCAAGATGGTGCCCCAAGTCATAACTCTAGGCTCTTAAGGGCCTTTCTAAATAATAACTTTCCTCAAAGATGGATAGGTACCAACGGACCTGTCAGATGGCCTCCACGATCACCAGATCTCTCAATTTTAGATTTATTTTATGGGGTTATATACAAAATGAAGTATATAAAACTCGATATGACGGCATTGCAAAACTTCGAGAGGCAATTCATTTAGCTTTTCGAAATCTGCGAATGAGAACAATGGTTCTTTTGAACGCTATTCAAAGAATCTCAAAGATGTGCCAATTTTGCATTAGAGAAAATGGTGGTCAATTTGAACATCACATTTAATTTTTTTTAATAATGTTATTTTTTTGTGTTTTTGTTATATTGTCACTTTACGCCACAAAACTGTTGTTACAAACTTACTGTTAGAAAAAGATCTATGGGAATTTTTTTTAATAGATACCTATATACAAGGTATCCAATTATTTGTTAGTAATATGTAAGTTGCACTTGTTTATTATTGTTATCCATAGCCTACTATTAAAATATGTATTTAATTTGCTGAAAATTGTCAATTATTTGCGTGTTTCTGAAAAAAAGTTTATACTATCATATATTTTTGAAAAGGTAAAAAAAGGACAAATTTTATAGTCTATAAATATACAGGGTGTTCCATTTAAAAAAACATAAGTTTACTTTATAACTCAAAAACAGTAAATATGTAACAAAAGTTATCTGCACCACTGCATTCTACGGAAAAAAATCTATTAGAATGTTATTTTACCTTTTCGATAAGTTGAAGGATAACGGAGATACGAGGGGGGTCACAAAATGCAACATTTTCAGAAATGCCCTGTATCTTAAAAACTAAAAGGGCTATGAAAATTCTGTTGACGGCATCTTGAGTTTTACGAAAAAGTAGCACAGTGTCGCGAAAACCGCAACTCTCTATCTTTAAAAATAAAGGAGATACCCCGCAAAAGTACCCAAAATGGGACACCCTGTACAATGGCACTCCAGCGAGATGTGTTGTAAGGTGTAATTTCAAAATGATGGAATGTTTTAGGTTAAGCGTCGTTTTTTCTATTTGTTGCATATATGTGACAGTATTCAATGCCCCTTGCCGAGTCGTTTTCAGAGTTGAGTGATTTCTATTATTCCTCAAGTTTTGCGACATCTAGAGTTGAACGTAATACCGAGTCATAAACCTGGATGCATTCAAATTATTCGACTAAAACAATTAACGTTGAAGCAGTTAATTTAAAATAACCGGGGGGAATTCTATATGACTACAGAAGCAAAAGGCATTTTAAAACATTACAATGACCATTCGTCACAACGTATATGCAACCAGGATAACACGGGATACATTGTGAAATCCGGCGTTGGCACAGGACCGGCCTTAGGAGCTTAGAGCGCTTGGTAAGAGACGTTTTCTAGTTCCTTAATATCGCTTCCATAATACATTAAGCTATTCGTCTTGTATAAGACCTTTTCTTATGGAATTTTAATTTAAACCCTTCTAGACACAACGGCAAAAATTTTTTACCAGAGATAACGGCTTTTGCATATGTTCAATGATTAAGGAAGGTTCCTTACTGCATGTATAACAAACTACTGAGAGGTTATGTAACACCTTTGAATGCATCTGTTTTCATGGGGAGATCACTACAGAATATGTTGAAGCATATCTGCGATAAAACAATAGACGCATCAAAAAGAAGCATAAAACGCCAACATAGGATCGAAGATTAGCGAATAACCAAACGGTTGATGTTGATCTTGCACTTTCGCTATTGCAATTGGATAACATTTCACTGCTAGCTCATTAGCTCCCCTTAGCAAATATCAAGGTATACTGGCCAGAACACAATGAGAAGAAGCCAACTTTTTTGTTGAAATGTTTGCAGCAAACCACTGGTGGCCCACAGGGAACTGCCTTTGCACCAACTTTGTTTATACTCCATACTAGTGATATGTTGAAAGTGCCCTCCCATACTGCCCATAGCTTTGCGGTAATGGTACGAGTTTTCCCTCTAGAGCCCCTACATCATCAACCGAAATGAGAAATACTAGACTGAGGCAAGTCGCTGCAATGAATGAAGGTCTGGCGGAAATTACGAAAAGCGAAGGTGGGTGAGTCTCTCTAATATGACGATGTCAAGCACTATTCTTATGGAATCCTTAATATTCATGCTTGGTATCAACTCCAACCCCACACTCACATGAGACGATCATGTTAGATTCATTGCGAAAACCGCTTCACAAAAAACTGGTGCCAAAAGTTACTTCATAACTCAAAAGGTCCTAATAATGTACAAAGCACCGATTTGACCTATCCTAAAGTATTGTTCATATGTTTGGAGTTCATATCTGAAAGATACTCTGGTAAGCTTTTAGTTTATTCAGAACAGAGATATTCTTCTGGTTTTGCATTTTAATTCTTAAGAATTTGCTTTGTTCCGCGCACTGTTCTGTGCACTAACTACCTGGCCTATTGTAGAGAGAAATTGTACCTATGAACTCGGTGATTAGTACACGTATCGAAGCGGCCTCTTCAATTTAGGTCATTAGTGAGAGAACTAAGTTTGTCAGATGTCTTGACTTTATTAGCTTACTGTGCCAACGCCACAGAATACTCATATCGTGGTTTGAAATGCTGGCCAGCTTAGAACAAACATGCAATTCTTCTAAAACATTAACAAATTTAATGTAAAGGAAATATCCTCAAATCGGTTCATACGGCTGTTGTTGGTTTCTACGTGACGAGATCGAGCTCGCACAACTAGACAGACTGCGGCACGCGCTCTTCATCGGTTTATGTAAAAGACGACATGAGCGTAGCGAAAACAAAAGCCGACCCTTTCGGCACACTCACTCACTCTGTCTTAACCCGTAGTACATGATATTCTATGAAAAAAATAATCTTCATATCCTAGACGATTGAATTTCATACGATTCCGGAGATACATTGGAAAAAGAAGACAGTATTTATGTAATATATGGATACGAAGAATAAGTAATTCTCCCCATCTTATTTAGCGTAAATTGTTATTGATGAAGATATTTATCCAACAAAAAGGATCTTGTTGGAACCTAATTAGTCTATGAAATTCAGAAGGTCATATATTTTACGGTCTTCCTTATTCGGACGTGAGAGCATCCGTTACTTCATCCCTAGAGCCAGCTCTGCTTGGAATACTTAAGGGACCAAGGGCGACTAGAAAAATTGCCAGACCCATTTCCCAAC
Organism: Endomychus coccineus; assembly: GCA_958510875.1. NCBI lineage: Eukaryota > Metazoa > Arthropoda > Insecta > Coleoptera > Endomychidae > Endomychus > Endomychus coccineus. The sequence goes on from OY294069.1 coordinate 178,673,685, forward strand.
CCCTTATTGATTTACGCCCCGGAGTCAAATAATACGTTTCGGTTTGTAGTTCTTTTGGTTACTTTTGATGATTTTATCCATTCTTACGAATTGAAACCTTCATTTAAGAACATTCGTGAGTAAAATAGCTGCGCGTTTAATGCTAACCTCTTAGAGTTGCTAGTTTTTCAATCCCATCGTTAATTTTGATTATAAAAAGGTTGCTAATACTGTGTGTCATGTAGGGCTTCAGGTCTGCAATTTATAACTGTGAAAAATATGAAATAAATCATGATGACAGTGATTGTTTGTCGTTGGTGCCATCTATTTGCACCATAAATCAACTGTCATTCAACTTGGTGGTTACACTTCTTTTGGTCTAGAAGATATTATTCGTCATTGCTCCATATGTATTTGTTTTTGGAGCATGTACATCTTCTAAAGTCATTCAAATTGAATGGTAAAACGTAAATAAAACAACGTCTTCGTCTACATATTTCATTCATGAAATTGTTTCACCACACAGTTAATAGCTGACCCAGATGGGTTGAACTCTTTTTGTGCTGGATCTGAATTCTTCGACTAGCCTTAATGTGACTCTTGGTGGCTTGAGAGCTCCCAGAACTGATCGGCTGTGTGTGCAGATATATATACGCCTATTTATATTGTACAATATGCGACTAGGTCCACTGATATAGTGGTCCTAGGCCTCTTCAGGCTAGGCTAGGCTGAACGTCAGTAGATTTTTCACTTGTTGCTGCTGGAAGTTTCCCATTAGTCGTTTGGGGTGCGACATACGGGGCAGTTCCCTCCAATACTTGGTTGGAATGAATTTATTGCCCATTTGATTTTTAATGTATTGATGATAGTCGCAGCCAAAGCTCAGTTTCCCTTCGGCGCTCTTTTCTGGGTTGCAAGGTCTCCCGGTTCTGTCATACTTTGGTCGTTTCCAGAACGTGATTCAGGGAAGTGGTCACACAGGAGCCCACTACCTGTCGTGGTCCTGTTGCTAGTACCTTGTGGAGTCTAGCATAGCTGGACATACCTGTGGACAACCCCATCCTCCATGATGGCCACAATTTTCGCAGCCACTCTTTGGAACCGACGTCCGCCGCTGTGACGAGCAGACACCTATTTCATATCCTGGTGGATTGGGATCGTGAAGGAGCAATCTCCTCCGGAATGGCAAAGATTGAGTCCCCCATGGTATCGTTGACCTCCTTAGCTGGAGTAAGCTTCTCGAAAGATGACAACCTGCAGAGCCTTCTCCACTGAAGCCGAATCCACTTACGCGTAGTTTGGAATAATAATTATTCTCAGTGAATTAGGTCATGTATTTATATATTATGAATATGCTTCTATTCGTCCTTCTCATGTTTTTATAGCATTCTATGATTAACAGGCATTGAACAAGTTTCCTCTCTAATAATTAATATTGCAACAATACAAGTATACATTTTCCGAAGAAAATCCCTCACCGCTTCCGGTTGTTATTAAAAAAGACGAACAATACGGTAGTCGGATGAGGTTATTGTCGTTCTTTGTAATTCCATTCTGTTGGAAATTGCATTAACAGAACTTCGCTCTTTGGTCTAACGACGTAATAAAAGAAAATCTTGCAAGAAAATCTGGAAATACTCAACGACTCGAGTTTTATAGCGTAGTCAGATGTTTATCACGTAGCCACATTATAACAGTCTAGCCGCATCGACACATGTCGAAAGAGAAGCCGTGCCTTCAATTACATCATTTTACTTATAACAAGTTGATGAGATCAAAAAGGTGATTCCGTCACATATCTTCAATTTTAAGTATGTTGTTAATTTGGAAGTGAGCACCGATAAAACGAACATTTGCCAGTTGATCATAATTATAAACTATATTGAAAATGAGACACAAGCTGACAGACAAACTGTCTGTTTCCATCACTGCAATCAATACAGTGTCAGAGCCAAACGATTACAGATGGATGACAAAAACTTGATTCCACATGACCACCATTCTAATATATGACTCTATGTTGAATTTCATTATAGTTCATTCAGACCCAAAAGGCACCAAGTGTAAACAAAGACACGTGGTTGCTAATACAGGCCAGGGTCGCACTTGGGGGTTGTTATATTAAATTGTATTCACTATTTCTCTAACTAACATGTATTTTATGAAATATTTCGATAGGTTGATACTGTTTCCAACTGAATAGTTGTACTTACTCAGTAAGACACAAGCTTATAATATCTTCTATGTAGAGGCATCATGTATAGCATACGAACCGTATATGGAGTGATTGTGGAAAAATGTAAGTCCTTGATAAGTAAATGGGAGTGAAATTCAAGAGATAACACTTGGGTCTGAATAGACCTTAGGTATAATATATATCTACAATATATAAAATGTATTATAGATTCAACGCTGCTAGCCTAGAAAGCTCAAGACTGGTTGCGGTTTCTTTTACATTAGCCTTTGTCATAATACGCACGTCAGGGGAACGAGTAGGATGATGAAGTCACTATTCGACCATCACCGCTAGAGTTATAGAAAACCCCATTTGGAAATGCCAAAGCACCAAATGATGCAAACGCCATCTACCAGAAGATAGATGTGTTTGTTATTCCAATATCCAATGTCTCCAACACTATGCCTGTAGTTTCTTTGAAACGCGTGAGAACGTAGAATCAATGCGTTGCATTGTGAATAATTCCTAGATCAATCTAGACTCTGTCTATTGACTACTAACACGAAAATATCTTAGTAGCCAATAGATAGAGTCTATTGCATTGTTTCACATTCTTCTCTATTTCTGGTTCACCTTCATACACTTCATTTGAGTGGACGCTTTCTACTATTTGTATCTACCTTGGTGTTTCACAGGAACTTGTCTTGGCAGCAACTTTATTTCTACTCAATTTCAACGATCTGTTGGGAGTGATTTTCTGTCTCGTCCACGGCTTTGCAGATGATGGTACCCTTAATAGCGCTTTCTGATCTAGAGGCCCATATATCATTCAGTGAAGCAATGAACACTCGAGCTTGTGTTTTGTCCAGGCAGACAGACGGATCCCACAATCCCTGGTGTGACAATGTAAGATAAAACTATTCTTATGAGTCCTCCACATCCATGGTTGGTATCACCAACAACCCTGCCCTTATCGTCTTAGGACGATCGTGTGAGTACCAACTTTACACACCAGCAGCTCCTCATTATCTAGAAAGCACAGATTCGACCTGTCCTAGAGAAATGTTCGCCAACATACGCTGAAACTCATAGATTCTTTTCAGAAGGAAGCTATTCGAATGATTGGTGATTAGAACATCCTACAAGTTGAGCGATCTGTTCCTTTTGTATAGATTTTTCCATGGTCGGTGGTCTTCAGAAATTTCGTATGTTATTCCATCACAAGAGATTCCAGCGAGGCAGAATAGACCAATACCCTTTATAGTACAAGGCCTGTATGCTGAGTACGAATTCACTGTGTCGTCATTAACAAAAGACTTCCAGTTGAGACGAAGTAAACGACAGTATTGTTTAGTCTAGACTTATTTCTATATTGACGAAAATTATTTTTTGCATCTGTTCCTGATGTGTTTTCTAATGATTGGAACCTAATCATACCAGTTAATAAGCGTAAAAAAGATCTTATTGACTGAATAAAGTGCGATGCAAAATATCTTCTTAACTGAACGTTTATGTTGGTTTTTCCCGCGTCTTGTGTCATACGTATAGTTTACTGACGTATTTTAGTTAATTACTCATGCCGAATAAATTTTGCAAGGATAAATTACAAGGGAAATTACAAAAATGGGCCTAAAGTTCAAATGACTAGTTTTCCTGAAGATACGAACCACGGAAAAAATGGATATCGGCTGTCCCTGTGAAAGATTTCCTGTTAACAACAATAACAGAGCAAAATTCTCGTAGTGGTTTTGTCAATTATTTTGAAATTAGGACAAATTGGATCCAAATATTCTTTATTATAAGCGACTATAATGCACTCAAACGTAAAGCCATGAACAGTTTTCTAAACATAACAAGTTGAGTATGCTGTATCCTCATTCAGTTGCTAATTCAAAACCATTATTTTATCTATACGGTAGGGTTCACATTCTCAAACGTATAAGGAAAATTGACTAAATTGAAAATCCAATCTAATTATGCAGCATCCCAATTTTGACTCGGGAGCCGAGAACATTGCCTTATTTTATGGTTTTAAAAAATGCATGAACTAGAACATGATACATTTTTAAAATTTAGATTGATTCCTAATATTTGAGGACATGATTTTAGATTTAGCTCCAGTTCATAACTCCTAGCTTTGAGAATGCCACAGGGTGGTGACATTTTGACAACATTATTTTTTAAATTAAATGTTGCAAGTCTTGTGTGAATTTGGGTCTAATTGTTCAACTTCCGAAATTAAAAATCTTTTTCCATGACAACTATTAATAAAACGAAAGTGCAAATTCGATACACTACGGCTATGTTCATATCCTTTTGTGACTTGATTTGCACTTGTCATTATTTGGGGTTCTTCCTTGCTTAATAAATAGATTCCTTGAATTAGGAATCGAAGCGTATAATATGGCACATTTCCGGTCTCAACTAATTGAATCTTCGCGATGTTACGTCCTGTTTAATAACTAACTCGTGGTCCAAATAGTCTCGGAAGCTAATATTTTATTCCAAATCCACAGTCAATGAAATATTTGCGGTTCTATTATCCCTGACGCAGCATGTACCCTTATGCGTCAGCATCAGGGCGGCTTTGCCTAGAAATACATCTTCGAATTGAACAAACAACAAACGAACCTCAAGCGTCTTGGCGTTAACATGTCGACAAGGTTGTCTGTAGTCGAAATTCCTTCAGATAAAATTCTATCTTGATTTAAAAATTAACCGAAGTGTTTCCTGTATCCAGTATAGGGATGTGTCCCATCGATTGTACGGCGACGCAAGCGCAAAACTCCCGAAACAAGGGCCGTACACATCCGTGCCGCGAGAATCAAGTATGTCACGGCCCGAATTCGCCAACACGATCGTCGCTTGTTCTGTCCGATTATTTAAATCACGTTTTCCCGATACGCGATAGTTTTGATAGTTTTTCGATTGATTTCAGATCGGGCGATTCGAGGGTCGTCGTTGAAAATAGTCGCTTTTAATTGGGAGAATACGAAAAAAATTGTTGTTAACTATTGCAGTAGAGTTGTTTATAACCGTTTCAAATTGACATTCATGGTCAAGGATAATACTAAAATCGGATTAAAATGAGTTGCAGGATGTTCAATAAGGTAAGTGGTAGAAACGATCTAATTAGAATTGTTTGTGATCATAGTTCCATCAACTTCGGAAAGTTATTACGAGTTTTCTCTAAAACAATTATATATTTCAAAGCCTTCTATATTCAGTTTTTAGGTTGCGTTGTTAGCATATAGGTTTAATTTAATCAACGCCCTAATAATGTGATATACGGTTTTTCTATTCGAGAAATAATTAACATTCTACATGAAAGAAAAACACATTAATTAAATTTGATATGGGGAGGGAAGTTTGAAACCAGAATACGTTGAGTTACTTTCTCTCATCTCCAACTGCTCCTTCTTTAAATTTATAGTCTCCCATACTTTGAGGAACAGTTTTTTGAGAACGATACATTACCCTATTGAATCGTTGGAAAAATTGGATTGCGTCGGCAGATGTCAATGTGGCTATAAAATGTTAGGTATTCTGGGTTCACTCGAATTCCTACTACTCTGTCCTGATATGGAAACTATTTGATTCTTCGTAATTACCAAAAATATATGGAGCAAAATGTTAGTAGAACTATCACGACAGGATACGAGCAAACCTGTAAAGAAATGAAAGCGGTTTCGACCAGATAGGCCTCTTCAGAGTTCTGCGGGAGCTCACGTTCCCATCTGCTATGTAATCAATATGTTATTGTTATGGACATTACGTAGTTTAGAATGAAATCTACCGGTGTAACAGAGAGGCGACTAATTAACCCTTTTCCGTTTAACTCATGCTAACGAAATACGTCTTAGACGTTTCCCAAGTGGTACCCATTATTACAGTTCATTGACTGACCGACAGATGACCTCATTTCCAAGAGGATGATGCTAGTGTGAACGAAATGCGTTCGCGCGACAGTTCGACGCCATGAACGTTTCTTGACAGATGTATGTAAGTACATACACCATGTATCTTCACCATGGGCTATGTTTTAAACCCATCCTGTATAGTGCAGCCAGACCAGGAGTGGAAACCGAATATCCAGATCGAGGACTCGTAATATTAATATACACATATATTTTCCAATACAAAAGACCAAACAGACACATTGAAAATTCCACCAGTCTTATAAGCTAACGTGCTCAGATTGTGATAGCCACTATATACTGGGTTCGAAGAACAGTTTATACCTTTCCATTCATGTAAAACAGATGCTACTTCAGCCAATCATAATAAGAGGTCAGATTGAACTATTTTATACAGCAAATAAAGAACGTATCATGTTTTTTCGTTTATAAACTCATTCGCTTCTTTTGGGAAAAACTAGTTCCAAAAATTGCCCATGATTATCCGTGATGTCAAGGCCCCACCCAATGTGAAAATTTCATAGTGCACATGACTTTCTGCTAGAACATAATAGAGTGTTTTCATCTAATTCAAAGGTAGGTTTTCTTGAGCTTCTTGTACTTATGCAATCTATATTTTCACTGTTCTACTACAAACTTTATGTTTCCAAATCCATTTGAGAATCATCAATGGCACCTAAGTATTTTGATCTCTTACACGGGTATCGAAGATATCTGTTCATTGCTTATTACAATATTTGGTTTGATGGAGGTATTAAGATAACGAGGGTTGCAGGTGGATAAGAAATGGCTATTTTTCTCTGCTCTGATCGTCAGTAATTTGTATTAGAACTATCTTATTTTGTTGAGTGAAAGTAGGATGCAGCTTTTCCCAGTAATCAGGGTCGTAATTTCCCTACAACTTTGATGTAAAATAGTTCATTGATATTTAAATGAAATGAGCCCCAGCACTATCCCTTGTGATATACCATAATCAATTGCTTTGACACCACTACGTACGTCAATACTCTGAGCATGAGTTCTCATGCTTATATACATCTTGGAGAGTTCTAAACTAATTCTTCTAACACCAATGTCCTACAGTGATTTTACGAGGTGTGACAAATCTAGGAATATATGGAAACATGAACTGCTTTCATTAGAATAGATTTGTATGGGGTTTATGGGCTGGGAGCCCCTCTACTGCGACCTTTGCAGATCTACTGAGTATGCCCTCATGTTATGTTAGAGTCCCTGCCTAGAACCGTCTTTATTACTAGACTCCATAGGCTAGACCTTAGATCCTCCATATTTTGGGAGGTTTATGGTTTCTCCTATCCTATCCTTGAAAACCTTAGCTTTATCAGACTTTCGCAGTAGCACAGTATCTGTGCTGAGGTTTCCTCATCTTTTTGGTAGAACTTACATATGGTAGTATCTATCAGTCCGATGTTGTTCAAGTGTTTGTTGAGTTTATTGTTCATCCAATTTCAAGCTTGACTTTTAATTCAGTACTGTTATGTGATTTGCACAGTCTCCTCCTCGGGCTAGTGAATCAGCCTCTTCGTTGCCTTTGAAATCTGTGTGGCCTTATAACCAAGCTAAAGACAGTCTATTTTGACGGCCCAACTCTTGTAGGGCTTCTATGCAGTTCCAATATAGTTTGGAATCAAACTGAATTGTTGTTGCGATGGGTTTCCCCTGAAACTTTTTCCTCAATAGCTCTTCTGCACGGTGATGTATTGCAGCAACTTCTACCTCCGAATCACTCCAGCTGGCTGAGTCTTTGGCCAACATACCACCGAGCCTATGCTGTCATGGATCTAATGATCCTGGTGTATAGCCATGTGATCATTTTTGGTTGTAGCCCACCCAATTTTTCCTACACATTCTGCTGCATAGGTTGAGGGCTATCGTGCTCTTTTGGATTGTTTTCTGTAGGTGTTGATTCCATGTCAACTTGTGATCAAAAATGTATTTTGCCTCTTGTACAAGTGGGCAATTGCAGTACTCTCTTTTTTAGTAAAAACAGCTGTTGTGTTTATAAGAGGGGTTACGGTAAGTTCCTTCTCTTGTCACCACTTGCTTATTATATTTAGAGCAACTGCTTTCATCAAAAACTTCTATAATTTTTGATGTTGAAATAGCATCCAAGGTTGGTGTTTTTTTTTTCTGAAATCGTTCACCTGATTTGTTTAGAATGAAAACCATTCTAAACAACATTTTGTCAATGCTCATCTGCTTGTTCAAATCCGTGCAATGTGTTTTTTTTAATTTGGAAATTAATTGAAATGCCACTTCTGCACACAGAAAAGAAAAAGACTATCAAATGTTCGTGAGAGAACATTTCTTTATCAACTGTATTTTTACTTCGTGAAACTCTCTGAGAGACAGTATTGTCATCGCCCCTCTATGACTACCTACAGGCTAATAAACACTAGTGTTTTGTGACCGTAAAGTCTAAACCAATATCTTAAGAAATTAAGAGCTCAAGCCATGCCCTTATACATAGACTTTATTTATTCTGAGCTTTTGAGCTCTACGTTGAATTACCGCTCCCTCATCACTATGCAGAAGGGTTGACGGAGGTTCCATATATCGATCCAGTCATTCTTTGGCTATCCCAGTATTTTGTTAACAGATATTTTCTTACTAACGTACTAGATTTATTAAAATTGTTTGATCTCTTATATTCATTCTCGGAATATCCAATTATTACCTGTTAGAAAGTTAAGCCTTCTCCACTCTATGACAGTGACATTAGAACATTTAGGAAGTTTATTATCTCGTGATTTTCATAAAGCCATTGAACAAACTCGAGAATTCCGAAGTTGGCACGGCACTAGCGAATGAGGCGACGTCTAAATTGTTGCCTCTAACTTAGTTTGCTTATGACGTGTCCTCTCTATTAGGACATCTCCAGTAAATTGTTAAAGTTTCCAGATACTTCATCCAAATTATCGATATCCGTTCTCGGACGGATAAATCATCCAGTTTCGACAATTCAATCCTCGCTAGTGGCGCTGTTAGGCCGTCAACTGTCAGCTATATAGAACTCTTGATTCATATTTGGAGGAAAATTAACTTTTTTTTGTTCGAAAATTATTAATGGTGCTCTGAGCTCTTGCAACGCAAGTAAAAGAAAGATTTAACGTCATTCATGAATAAATTGAACAAAAGTGGACCAACTATCGGTACTTGAGGTACACCATGGGATAAACAAGATTTACAACTATTATATTCAACGTATTCATTTCTACCACTTGAGTGAGCTCTCCGGAAATAAATTAATTCAGTAGTTTTCTCTCAGATAGATCACTTCATGTGATGGTTGACGGAGTATCCTCCGATACAATGACTATTAACGCTGGTGTCTTTCAACATTCTACCGCAGGCTCATACGATGTTCTTCGAACATTATAGGTCTCTCTCGTGTAGTATATAAGAAAATTGATGTGTGATTTCATTGGTACCACTATTTCACAATAAATTCCTAGAATAAGTTGCTAACCCCTCATCTGTGACTGGATCACTGAAGTGTTACTCTTGAGGTATAACTGATATGCTCAATATTGATAGTATCAATCACAGGGTGTACTTCAAGGACCAGTGTTTGGTCTATTCTCGTTCAATCTATCCGCAAGTAACGTCTTCTTTTTATACGGTGTTCTCAAGAGTCTTACATATTCCGGACGATAATTCAGCTGCTCTCCCCATTCATCTCCGTACATTCCATTGTTTTTTGTTTTAATGTTCTTTATTTCATTTCAGGAAATGGATTGGATGAGGCTTTTCACAAGAACATGACTGCTGAATTGAATAAACCGAAATTTAAAAAAGTAAAATTTAAATAAGCCTTATACAAGTAACTAAAGCAATAACTAAATAAAAAAAATGTCGAAAACACTAATATTGATAATTGATTTGGACACGATAAACCTGCGCAATCTTAATCTAAACGAAATCAACTTTAAAGTATGACGATTTAAACAAAACACTCCCTTACCCTTCTCCCGCTTAATTCCGTAAAAGATGACCCAAAATTCACGACTGGAAGACAACTTTAAAATAATCCTGTTACAATTCGCTCTGCTCTTGATCAACGCGTACGGCTTCGAAAGTGACCGAGAGTCGTGGCAACACGACGAAAAGATGTATTTCGCGGTCGCGACGTTGCCAAATCAAAGTTACAGCAAGGTCTTCAACAAAACCTTAGCTAATATTACCCAATCGTTTCTGTCTAGGAAGCAGTTCAATATCACCTTAGATACGTTAGTGATAGATTTGCCGGAAAATGGCAGTTTTAGTGCGATTTTCCTGGAAACCCTGTGCGAAAAGTTGGAAGGTAAACATGTGATTGCTCTGTTACTGATAGGGGATTCCCCGGCCGCTTTTACTATCAATATGGCCGCCACGCACATTGGAATTCCGGTACTGTGGGTCAGGGGACATGGAAACATTATGCCCGGTTTCCGAAATCTGGTGAGTGTGATTTTTTTCCTGTTTAATAATTACTTCTATGAGACTCGGACTGATCAACCCAAATAAGACTCTGATGGATGATGAGTTTATTATGCAGTCAAACTAGCACAAAAGTAGGGTACTTATTTGCCGAAATACTTATTCATATATCTGAGTATAAGTGAAATGGTTAGGTACAATTTATTTGTCAGCTGTAGTCTCCGTAATTTCATTCGTTTTTGTTTCATGTGAAGGAGAACTTGGCTCGTTTTCATCCTGAAGTATGGTCACAGAAGGTTGACTCTTATTTCTTTCAAATTTTCCAAGCAATAACGCCAACAATAAAATTTTCGATAGAAAATGAACCAATCTATCGGTCACTGATCTAGAAAATAAACTAAATTCAACGTGTTTTCTTCGTTTCATCATTGATTAATGATCAATGGTTCCATAGACAATGCAAATACTGCTCCGCTGTAACTAGGCAAGAGTGTATTCAGATAATAATTACAAGGGTAATTATACAGATAAAGCGTAAACCACACATTTCGATTCTCTGTCGCTTAATTGAGAGTCACACAACGAACAACTAAATATAATCATATAAATAGATGTATGTCACGACCTAGACTAATTTGATTCATTTAATCTTCAAATGAATCAAATTAGTCTGGTTCAAATAAGCCAATCGTATTTTATAATAGAATTATACACGTCTAATTGATGTCTTTTACTTCTATTAGTTGGAACAAATGTGAAATCATATATTATGCAGTCAAGCAGAATTATTCTTTTGTATACAATTTCATCTGCACAGAACATCCAAAAACTACTTCACAATATTAACAAGCAAAAGATTGATACAGGGCAACGATGACAAATAATTTTGAAGTTCATTTTGAATAGAATTGGTGGAGCTGGTATACTTTTGACATACTAGAATTTGCCAATTGAGTCTATAATTTCTAAAGATCATCCTATACATGGGGAGTCACTGATGTATTGTTAAATGCTTATCTACTTGCCGGAATAAGTAGGTAACTTTTTGGATGTCATAATTATTATACCTTTCGCGACGAACTTGAAAGAGTATATTGGATTATCTCAAGCTATTTCTTAAATCTTTGAAAAAGCCCTAGAGTACTATAGTATTTTTCATCGAATCTTAATCAACTTTGAAAAGATCCGTCTGTCTGTCTGTCTGGATATCCGTCACGAAATAATACAGAAAAAGTTGGAAGAAAATGTGATTTTGATGATTTAAAAAAAATCGATTGTACAAGTTGATTCCGACTCCAGAATCATGATCAGCGCCCCAAAAAATTCCCGAGAGATGAATTTGGTTGAATTTCAGAGCATACTAAAAAACAATCCATGGAGATGACCTGGGTGATCGGAGTATCCTAATCACCAGCTTACTATTGAGTGTCATGGTCATGACTGGCAAACTCAAGAGAACCTCCCCAATAAGTTTCACTCCATTGCAAAAGATGTTTTCCCGAATTCCCTGGAGACGGCGATATTACCAAGATGCCTTGAGCCCCAGATGCGTGGTAGTTCGAATTTGGAACCGTTATCGTGTTCAGCGACTCAAAAAACCTCCGTGATGCGAAGTTGGTTGTATTTTAGAGCATATCAAAAGAACAATTCCTGGAGATGACCTAGGTCAGCAGGGTATTTTGACTACCAGGTTACTCTTGAGTATCATGATCATAACCGGCAACCTCGAGAGAACGTCCCCAATAAGTTTCACTTCATTGCAAGAGACATTGTCCGGAATTTCATGGAGACGACGATAGTACCAGGATGTCCTGAGCACCAGGTGCTCCATAGTTCGAACCTGGCACCGGAAACTCCAAAAATCCCCGAGTAAGAAATTCTGGCCTATTTTGGCTATGTGGTGTTCAGGTTCTTAGGGTCCGGTGCTATGGATAGTATAGGAATAACTCGGTGATTGGTTATGGTTTATGCCCTATTAACAATCGTAGATTTACGTGTATGTCACATTACATTGGCATGATCCACAGTCAAACTCTTGATACTCTATTATACTACTCACCCTAATTGCTTCCGTTCATATATATAAAGCCTCAAGGTGGAACCTTGTCTTCCTACGAAGGTTGACATTGACTTCTCACTTTACTGACCTATTATTTATGTTGCGTATTTATTATCATAACATCTGTATTTACTATATCGGTAGCGTATCTAGGTCACGGTACCGATTTTGAGAAAGTAGAGCAAGTTGTAGAATTAGGTAAGGTTATGGAATCTAATGAAATAATTTCTATTATGCCATTACCGCTACATTTGGCCATTTCTTCAAAATTTTTGAGATTTAAAAAAAATGATTTCTAGAATCAATTAAGAAAAAATCATCAAAATCGGTTATGCCAATTTTTTTAATTTTGTCCTTTTTATTGCTTTATTTGATCAACCAACACCCTTTTCTGATGGTTTGAAAGTTCAAAGAAACAATAACTTTCAAAGTATACGAATCGATTCAAAGTTCTTGGATGCATGTTGAGTATAATAATTAGATTTCTATTATTTGCAGATTTTCCTCCCGTAAAACCCGTCCTAATTAATGTATAGCTTAGTAACATATTAGACTGGCTGCAGTGGATGAATGTTAGCCGTAGCTTATGGAAAATCCCGCGGATTAGATAAACAAATTTATTGTCGTCCGTGATGACCTCGAAACGATGAAAATCGTTAAACGGGATAACTTCCAGTGTTTCGGTATTTTCGAGAATGTTAGAGGAGAGTGCAGATAATGGCCACTATGTACAGTTTGGTCGGCACGAATGTGTCACATCGAATTACATTCAGAATCTATAAGTCACCAGACCCTTTGTCTTGCAGCCTATTTTTTGGGCGTTTTAATTTCTTTATGCGAGCGTGAAGCGTTCCACGATTTCAGTGAAGGCTTGATTGTTATTTCATGAGGCAAGGATTTTCCACTCTGCATTTCGATAATTTAGGAGATGCAATTGCCCGCCAATATCTACAGATTTCAAGATAGACCGCAACCTACCAATAGAATACCTCCATTGAAATATATTGCTGCGAATTAGAGCGAATTTATATATGTCGTAACTCTCTGGAAATCCACTCTGAGTGGTTCAGTCGAAGTAATTGCTTTCATCAGATTGAAAAACGTGCCCTCTATACAGGATTTAGAATTAAAATGATTTTATGTTAAGACGATCTTATTATTAAATTCTGGAAAACTGCGTCGAAAGATATATCTCATCAAGAACTTTACATTACATAGTTTGAGTAACAATTCAAAACCCCTGAAAGATTTCTTCAAAATGTGTAAAAACTGCAAGCTTCATAAAATTTTTTAGAGACAGACAATATTTGCGATATTCGTCTGAAAATTCACTCAACAATGTGTAATATCCTGATTACAGATTTATTTCATACGTCCTATATATAAACTTACATATAACATATTGTTTTACTTACTGTGGTATAACAATGATGACTCGACAATGCCGGAGTCTGGGCCAACCCTCACCGAACAAGATCATGTATTGTTATCAGAATATAAGGCTCTCTCTACCTTGAGAATAGGTATTTAAGATTATTAGATGATAGTTATTGAGGAGTTCTAAGTTGGTATTAAAAATTCCGTCATATCAGAGAGGATGCCACTTGACAGTGACAATATACTAAACCTATTGAGGTGACTGCATTAATAACCAAACTGTCCCAAATGCAGTCTTATCTGGTGATCACATGACATACAAGACCAGTCTATTTGTAACTATATTTGATTCAAAAATAACCTTCATCACTGAAATGGCATCCCAAAGAGACAGTAGTCTCTGGACTATAGACATGGTGATCGATTTGTTTTGATCCACTATCCTGATTTCCAGAAATTTGCATGGCCGCATTGTCGTGCCACAAACGCAAGCTTCTGGTCAGTCTATGAGCAGCATTCCCTCACATTCCCAAAGGATCGTATCCTCCACATTTTTTGTCGACAGATACCCCAAATTTTCTCCGTGGTACTACTTCTCTTTTTCGCCTCCTTTCTATCGACTGTCTTTAACAGAAGATCATAGTAGAGAACCATTGTCTCTTCTCCTGTGACAATTGTCCTCGATATGTCCACTGGGTTTTGTCCACAAAGCTTCAAGAAGGAATGAGCACATTCAACACGACGTTGCCACTGAACTGCTGAGATTCATTTCGGAAACCCATCTTGAACTAACTTTATTCATGCCAAACCCAAAACTTTCTTGATGACATAGACGGCTCATAGGCCGGTAATAGTTGGCAATCAAGCCCAAAGGAGGAAAGACTGTCTAGATCATTTCTCTTCACAATCCACAATCCACAATCGGCCAGATAGTTAGTGCAAAACTAAGCGAATAGCATAGAGTATTTTGGCGAAACGATGTGCTCAATAACTCCAAAGCAACTCATTCAATTCCATGCCAGTACATTTTGAACCATACATCTGCTTGTGTCAAAATTTCAACTGAATTGCTGCCCCCCTAGCTATGCCCATGCTTGGTGGGGATTCTCCTTTTTGCCTTCACTCCATCGGATTTCATCTCCTCCGACAATTTCCAACACGTCCAAAGAGTTCTCTCAACAAGACGCTGATGCTAAATCCAATTACAGGAGGTCCAAATTTTAAAGCAGAAAATTTGAATGGATCAAATTTGCAAATTTCCTATATTATTCATAATGTTGGCAGTTTAGGAGAGCGACAGAAATAGATCATCGTATCAATAGGTGATAAAACGGAATAGAAATCAGACTGAAAAGATTGTTGCAATAACGAAGCATTGATAAATACGAAAACTGGAACCACGAATCAAGTGACATGGATTAGACGAACTCACCGGAATTAACAAGTGACGGGGGCTTGTACGTTGCTTCAATCGGATATTCGATTATTGAGGATTATGGCAGGAATTCGAATCGAGGTCTAACCACTTTAGTTCCATTATAAATTACACGCTCAAGATAAATTAATGAACGAATGATTATTATTCGATAAGCGTACTCATAATACGTTCCCACTGATTAATTGGAACGTAAACATCGGTAACTTGTGTTTTCAATTAATTTGCAATTAGCGCTGTATCGGGTGAGAGAGAAGACCGAACGAATGATAAATGGAGATGGTTTGAGAGAGGAAGGATATATTCCAGTTTGAATTGTAACGTTGTGAGATCGAAGAAAGTTCAGATTTAATATCGAACTAAGTAGTACGTTATTGATTCTGTATTTGCACGACGGCTTGAACTTGAAATAATGAGCGTATGAAAGCATGGACATCTACGAAGTCTCGCCCGGGGGGATTCCGTTACTCCAAACAATGTTTTACCATTAACAACTTACTACAGACGGTCGGGTGCATTTTAATGACAAAGTATTGTTATTCTAACCATTAATTATTTTCCCCGCGAACAAAATTAGATGCAATCGTTCGATAAATGTAATCTGTGAGATGAAATGTAATAGAATCGAGTTGTTGGTGATGTTGGGTTATTTCCTTCCGAATAAATCAAACAATTACTTTGTTAATTATCACTACGTTGATTGAACAGTTGATTGCAATATCGAACTGTACCGTTTATAATTCTAACAAACAATAAGAAAATGGTGGAAAAAAAACACAGCTGTCTATCTGTTATTCCTATCAGTCAAATTTCGACATTGTATTACACCATCTTTGGGAGGTATTTAACAATATAATTATTTGTATCATACATTGGAGTTTATCTGATACAATTCCAGTTATTCATGCTTTGTTCCTTATTTTATTAATTATTATTTTTTTTCAAAATCATTCTCAATACTAACAAAACATAATTAAATTTATTTTTTCTTTAAAATAGTAAAAATAATTCTATTTCTCTTAAACTAAGCGCAAGAAATGTTCAAAATAAATTTTCATAATTTAATAGTACATAATTAATTCACTTATATTTTTTAATAATTCAATTAATAAAATGAAGATTAACAATAATCCCCTACATATAATTTTGGGATTCATTTCTCAATTGTAAATATAAATAAATTTATTATATTCAAAAATCATAAAAATTTGATAAATTTATTATTAAAATTACTTATAACTATGAATATGAAAGAATAAAATCATAAATTTAAATAAAGTTTCCCATAAAATTATTTATGAATAAAATTTTAAAATTAAAATTTATTACAAAGAAAGCACTTTTGAAATACCATCAAGAAAATTTCGGAAAAGACTATTTCTTACATTAACAAAACTTTATTCATTAAAGTGATATCTATTTTCCAAAATTCTTTTTCAGTACTAATAAAATATGATTAAATAATTTTTTTCTTAAAAATGATGGAAATAAAAATATTTTTTAAAATTTTAACCTCAAATAATTAATCTATTCAAACTTTTGATTTATCCAATTAAGAATTTTACTAAAATTGATATTAATTCCCTACAAATTATCTTAAAATTTAATTTTAATCTCATCAAATAGCTTCTGTGTATCACTTTTGGTATCACGGATGGAGCTCAGTGGTCTTAAAGTCAAACGGAAAAGTTTTCGAGGAGATAACCAAAAACCAGTGAACACAATCACGAAAGGTTTCCTGGTGTCCCAGTGCTATGGATTCGAACAAACTAGCTAAAAGTATATAATAATCCTGGTCGATTCTTGGAAATGTTCGACGAAACATTTCTCATAAAAATATGTGCTTAAGAAAAATACAGTTTGATTGGATTAAAAGCTTAATGAAAGTGAATTGTCCCTCTTCCAGCTTTTCCGCGATTCTTTTTTATATCTTGAAATTCTCGGAATGAATAGGATATAAAATATAATTGAAAGGCAGAAAATAATGTCGATACGAACTGGAGAGCCTTCTCACTCTCATTTATCCAACATCAAGTGGCAGACGCCCGATAAGACACGAATTGACTCGACAGCTACATAGACTTGTTCAATTTAGATGGCTTTTTATCCAGCTTTGCCGTACGTCATTCAATCTCCTACTTGGCTATTCTTCATAAGGATTGATGTAGGAAATGGAGCTGTATGTATCATACCGTTTATTCCAAACGAGGCGATAATAACAGTATTCATCAACGAACGAATGATTGTACTGAAAAGAATTACAGCTACAGCGAGTTGGAGAAAAAAAATCTCTGTCATTGAAATTATCCAGAATGTTTCATCCCGTTTATTCAGTTATAAAATTAGATTGGTTTCTTACGTTCCTATGTCAATATGTAATGGAAAAATACTATTAATTCAATTGTTCAAATGTTATATCAACAAGTTATATAATGAGGTTGATATAACATACGAAGTGGACCATATGTGCAATAATGCAACATAAGCAAGATTACCTTATTGTTCATACATCATCCACGTCAACATCGTAATGAATGAATGTTGAATGACGTATCAACATCATTGTATGATGATAAGGAAGGAGAAGTATTTATAGCTTCTGATAGAGTTATCAAAGGAAAATAATGATTCTTAACCCAGGTATGAATTGAATTATATATAAATTCTCGAGAAATAGGTCACACTATAACATATGCTTATTATTCTCGTCTTTACGTACATTTCGGTATAACGAGGTTTCTGAAATTTGAAATATCTCTTCACGTTTTGAAGATATAGCTCATTACATGTCAAACCGATATGTATGGTAACCCTTAACTGCATAATCCACAGGACGAAACTCCTCTAAATGCGAGAGTCACCGAGATGTACACTGTCCAGATTGGTGGATGGGAAGTAGAAGACCTTTAGAGTCGCTATCTAGATCACCACAACTCACACCATCAGATTCGCCACCTAGATCACTAGACCTCACACTATTGGATGCCTTCTAGTGGAGCCTTTTGAAATCTGTTGTGAATAACACCAAACCAGATAACATAGACAGAGAATCACAAAGGAATGTCGTGCCGTATCAATGAAAACATTACGGGACGCTCTTCAGGAATTTGAAAGTCGACTCTACGATGGTTAAGAGGATAACGAAATCCATTTTGGACATTTTTGCTGGAGTAATGGAATTGTCTGATGCTATTTCATCACGAATGAATCAGTACCCTAAATTTGAAGATTGGAATGGGCATAACTTTGGGACGTGGGCTTTGATTTGAAAAAATCAAACCAACATTTTTACTCGACATTTCGATGAGGGTGGCTATGGAAGCCTAAGGGATTTGCAATTGTCGCCACGGGTTCCTACGTTTTGAAATATATCTCCTCCTTCAGGAGTTATATTATCTATTCATAGATGGCGTGAGATACTTTTGGTCTCTTTACCTTGTTGTTGGCAGGTTATGACCTTCAACAATCGATACGTTGCAAACTTGCTCGTCCTCCTGATGAACTCTATGAGAAGGGTGAGACAGCTGTCTGGAACTATGAATTTGTGACGTTACTGACCCGGACTAGAAAGCATCATCATTGTCACCCTGTATAACTTAAATGAAACTTGAACTAAGCAATTGGAGTGAAACCATGGCGTATCAATAATATGTTACTTTCTATGAATATCAATAATATGTTACTTATTCTGGAATAATATTCTGTGGTAGCAGTTCTACTATTCTTTCAATGTTCTATATACTTGAAACATACTTGACCAGATGTGCTTGCTAAAGGTGAATACGAGTAATGTATGTTTCTTTATACTGTTATGTTCTAAGTAAACGTTATGTAAATCTCATAACAGCCTACTGGAATCTAACACTGTAATATATAAAAGTAACATGTTATTGAACGACTCAGATATCTATTCGTTTAAGATTTGAATTATGCAATAGAAGCGAATAAGCCCCTGTGGGCATCAAGCGAAAAAGTCATCGAACACAATGCCAATATTGCGAATTCAATGCAGAAACTTCAACAAAACTTTATGCTATGTTATAAGCGGTCTAATACGAAACGATCAAGGGTTCAAGAAGACCTATACAGGTCATTTATCCAATAATACCGTACGTTTGCTTTTTATTACGAAAGACAACGCGAGTGGCTTAACTCATAGGAAATTTCAAATTCAAATGAGTCTTTCAGACGCGACCTTATTATTCCAACCGTTGTGGAAGCTTTAAGTTTCTCGAAAAGTCGATCTCGTTTTTAGTTTTATTCTAAGTGCTTTCGAGAGTGTGTTCTATTTACTAGAATCGTTTTTAAAAAGCTTGAACTCTTCAAATAAGTCACAGAAGCATCACGATGAAATCTTCTTAATATGTAAAATGCGCCTCTACAGATTTAATGCATTTGGTGATTCGTCTACATTATTGGCTGCAGAATGATTTGGAAGATACTAAGTTGGATATATTTGTGTCTGCTTCTCGCAGGTCTTTGAATATGCGTGGATTATTTCTCTAGGCGGTGTTTTGAACAAAACATATTATAATACTCTGTATTGTTATAAACAAGCACCAAACTCTCAACTACATCCTTATTTCAGTTTAGTTCATTCATTTTACTCATGTGTAGGAATGAATATTCATAAAATCTGAATGAAGCGTTAAAAATTATTGTAATTGAATAAAATGGAATTCGTACTTTGTAGCTATCCATATATATTTCAAACCGGTGATGTTTTCTGTTCCTCAGTAATAATTGAAAATCTTATTTGACAGCAATAGCTTATTTCGCGTGGCTTCTTACTGTGTATCTAATTGTTACTAATAGACCACTAAAGCATACGATGTTATAATACCACCATTCCAATAGCACCAATTAACAACCCCCAAAGCCCGACCGCTCACATGGCGATCCTTTGCCAGTTCCAGATAGCACATACCATTACATGGCGATCCTTTTGCCAAACCTTCACATCGTCATCGATTCTTCACTTTTGTAGTAAAACAAGCTGTTTTGCCGTCCATTAGCAGTGATGGCTGGTGACTAATATATGGCAAGGTAAAATGTTAATTTGTGTTATCAATAGCGAAGTTATCGGGGGTCTGGGGACCTGAGCTTCTTCATTAATGAGTATCGCTGGAATACTTGGAGCTCTGTCTTGCAATTAAGAAGTTGATTTTTCCATAGAGTAATGGTGCACCCAAGAAATTATTGAGGAGCTTATGTAAGAACTGGTCTTGGTCACAAATGCGAATTGCCTTCGAGAAGTCTGTGTGTCGTCGACTTAACCCTCATGGTCGAGGGAGTCGATGAACATACAGTGTGAAGCAGGCCAGATCTGTAATTGAGGATCTCCTCTCCATGAATCCTTGTTAGGTCGGAGCTTTACGCTCAATTGTTGAATTATTGGTTAAAATGTCATTAAACACGATTCACTGTTTTTTTTTTCGTATTTTCAGTCCTTATAAAAACTCTATAGCAAACTTCTATCTAGCAAATTGTCCCAACAATTTTTTCTTTATGTGCCTCAGGTTTGTCAGCGTTTCCAATTGAAACTCAACACTGCTTTGCCCCTTTCCGATACTAATTATTGCTCTTTAATGGGGAAGTGCATGTTGAAAGGTGCATCTCGAACTCCGTTGTCTTTTTTTCCTTAAATTGCCATAGTCAGTTATCGGAGGAAACGACAGTTGGGGTTTTCTTAAGTTTCTAGATGATTTTCATAAGGTACAGTCCATAACTTTGGTTGCGTTCGTGTACGAGAGTGTGTTGAAAAATGGCTACTACATGTTTTGTCACATGCAACAATAATAACTGAAGACGTAAATTTCGGGGAAAAGTGGAGGGATCAAGAAAACAAATTGCTGATGTTACAAATTTCCATGCGTTTATTATGCTGAATGCATATGGAAGAGGCAATCTCGCAAACATTATTCGATGTGAAAGCAAGCTAAAGTTGCCGCTTCATAACACGAGAGCACACTGCCTATTTTAGGTGAGTTATCCGAGTTGGCTGGAACGTTTGTTTTACGAACGCTCATCTTCGTAACTCAATGTAGAAAGAAGAAGCAAATTGTAAATTACTTTATGCATCTTGTGTGTTGAGTATAGAGCGAAATGTAGAGATAAATCATATTAGTAATGGAGGAGTTCTTGCTAAAAGGGCTAATTAGTTCTTTGTTTGTACAAGCAGACGATGTCTCAAACTTCCCCATCACTCTAACACTTTCACAACAATAATAATTACGGGATCGATCCAGCTGCTCGCGACACATTCAATAGGTATTCGCAAAGCATTTAACAAATACGAGTTGTGTTTGGGTACTAAACAGGCAGCTCTGAAGAAAATAAATGTAGAACTCAGTTACCTATTAATATATAATTTATGTAAAAATAAATATACAAAAATGTTTTTAAGGACAGCTTTCATTAAAAGAGCCTCACAGAATTTTTTCTAATGATACTATGTGCCCAAGAGTATATGTGTAAAGTTGTCATTGTACTATAATACCGTTGGCTATGGTTGTTTTCTGGGACACAATTTCTTTTTCATAAAAAATTGTCTAACTCAACGATGTCCTCTTGACATGGATGTTGGCTAATGTAAGACTATGATGAGCAACTTTTTCCCAATGTTTTTTAATGCCTACATACCTGAAGAAATTATTATAATCATAAACTTTGGCTTCTATTTATACTATTCAAAGGATTTGAATATTATTAGAAAATTTGATATTTTACTATATCACTCAGTTTCAAATCCATGATGAGAGTAGTTCTTCCCCAAGGAAATAGATAATTTGTTATCAGACATATAAAACCAAATAAAAACACAAGGATAATGACTCATCATTCCATAAATAACAATACAGTGAGTACTGAAAATGAACTGTAAGAGGTACATTACATGAAAATGCATGTTCGAATAATGTAAAATTTCCCTCAGCTTATTCCCTCGAACAGATAATATATATTAATTTATATCATCGTGCGATAACAATGTAACTGTCGCGTCCCTGGTGATAAATCATGCCGGGAGACATGAAATATGCGCCAAACAGTCGCCGTGTGTTGGGTCCTATGCTTCAACTTGAATCGGAAAAGAGAACTTCGGGAAAGATTTGTGCGTAGCAACAATTTCAATCTCTCGTCTCGCGGGTCCCATAATAACTATCCATGAGTTGCTTGCGGGGATACCACGCTTAGACTTCTAATTCGTATTGTCATGAAAATTCATTGAATTCAACCACACTCTGATTAACACTCGGTTATAATATTCCAATTATAATAGTATAAACTTAGAGAAGCGACGCGAAAATAGGTGAATAACCAATTAAAATCTAGTGAGGAATCCTAGTTAAGAACAGACTTTGAATAATCTAACTATTTGCAATTAACAAATTTCAAATCTTCCATGAAACGAATGTATTTTTCCCTAACACCGGAATCGTTTCGATGAGGCGAATAGATCCAGTTCTGTGAGTGGAAATACGAAGGTTTGGCGCAGTCGTAAGGATTGTTCTGTAGTTTAATAAGGGACTCGTTAAGAATATAAGAGATTCATATTTCCTCTAATTCATATTCACGTAGACATATTTTGAAAGCAACCACGTCTTTTCCACTAATAGGTCATTTATTTCTATTTATAGCTTTGCAATCGTCTATCTCTGAACTTCTCCGTTTATCGCATAAAAAATGAAGCGTCAATTCTCAATCCGCAAGTAACAAGCGATCATTAAAAACAAACCTTATTATTCATATGGCTTCTTGTTCAAATTTACGGCGCTTTCAAAGGCTGCACATCGACGTAGATTGGAACTGCAAGTTGAAATCTCTAGTATCCTTCTACATTTCTGAAAGTCTCCCTCAGAGGCACCGTAGATTGGTACTGCAAGTTGAAATCTCTAGTATCCTACATTTTTGAAAGTCTGGCGCAGTCGTAAGGATTTACCTGATGTTAGAACAGGACTACTTTGGAGGATACTTTGATTGAACTTCCTTGTATTGACATTTTCATGAGAATCTTAGTTATTGGATGAATGAATGATTTCATCGTATTCATTCACCCGGACGGGGTACCACAGGCATAGCAGTACAAATCATAAACAGTAGAAAATCCGATAATTCATAGAAGAGAATTACATAAGGCATCTTTGATGGAGCCTCCAACAATTTCCGATTCAACTCTCAACCATAGAGTAATACAGTGTTTTTAACAGCTTTAATAATAATAGTAATGATAATAATAATAATAAATAATCTTTATTAATGAGACCAAGAGAAATTTGGTATAGAATGCGTCAGGATAGATAGGTACAAAATTAAGATAAGGCTACGTATAAATTTAAATAGTATTTTCGAAGGAATAGTGAGTTGAAAAGATATCATATAGTATAGATGTTATATATGTCGTTTCACAGAAAGTTAATTATAATTGTTGCGGAATTATTTATAGTATATATTTATGTGAGGAGTCATTCATTAATAATTACTTCGAAACGATTTATCTGAAATTTGGAATTCGTAGCATGCTCGACAATTGTATAGTTTTACGAGGCAGTTGTAAGGACTTTTGTACATTAAATGGAGGAGTTAACTTAACAAGTTCCTTGAATGAGCTCTTCTTTATATGCAAACTAGTCTAGTAGTAGGAAAGTACAAGTTTGATGAGTTTATAATACTTTTATGATTTTCTAATGGTTCATATAACGACGGCAATAGAGATTCATAATTCTGAAGTTTCTGCATTAACTGTGTACATTCAAATAATTTCCTAGGTTTGATTGGAAATGTTATTTTGTTAATCATTGTTAAATGTTCAATGTCAATAAGTGAGTTCTCCGGAATACCACATTCTATTTAATTTGGTTACCGCACCCATCGTGATTTCCAGGGTCATGTTTACGCAGCCTTTGCTAACATAATCCACAAACAACGAATGGCCAACAAAACAAAATATTCGTCCACTGAAATATACTAACATAACTTCATAATTATTGGTACTTATATTACCCTCATCAAAGTGTAATGTTTTGTTCACAGTCATCTGACCATAATTCCTATGTGTATAAAGATTACTCTGATCGGTGTCGAATCTAGTCATATTAAAGAGCTTCTAGGAGTTTATCCATGAGCAATAATAGGTTTGCAGAAATACAGTTATACACAAAGCATAATATACGTTTATCTCTAAAGTAAATTGAACAATATGCATTAGCAAAGATGTTGGATGCAAATATTTCCGTAATTCATTTTCTCGATTTTCTTCCAGAAAATGAATTCATGGCTCCTTCGTATCTATTCAATCGGCTTCTTAGGTTTCCCAAGATTTTCAGTCGTACTTGCATCATTGTCGATCTGAGCTCGTTTTTAATTATGACGGACATATTCGCAAGCCAAACAATCAATTTTGTTGGTCTTCTCCATGGATATACCAACACTCACGCTGCTCGGTTCTCGCAACTGAGAAACATTCTACGCGAATCATTCCAACACATGCTCTGAATAATAGTTTAATAAAACATCAAATTGCGAACGAAACAAAGTTATTCGTTAACCACGAAACTAAATAGCATGATTTCTATTTTTAACGCGCCATGAAATTATGAAATTTTGAAATACTACTTTCATTGAACCGCCCTGCCGGACGTGCCACTAGGGGCAGTTGCCCAATTTCCCTCACCTCCTAGATCCGGCGTTGACTCCGATACAAAATCAGAGGTGAAATAACTGTGATCGAGTTAACCATGTCATCATGTCAACAAATTATGTTCTGTTCGATTCATTTTCATACAAGATTGGAAAGATTTGTTGGCAGGGATTTGACTCTACGCTAGATCAAAATAAAAATTACTATTACGCACGATGTTTTACCGGAATGCGATCGAAGTGAGCAGTCAATTAAAACGTTAACGGTAAATTAATACATGACGTCTCCCGTCACATGGCTGAATAATACTCATTATACCAACAAATTACCGTCATTTGGTGAATTCGACCTTTCGTTCTCAAGGAATGTGCGCCTGAATTAACACCAGTTTTCTGCTGGTGTTTACCCTTTCATATAGTCTTGGTGTCTTTCATACCAGCTGGGAGACAGCTAGAGTCCAACTAATTCTGAAAAAAAGAAAGGAAACCTTTCCAAATAATTATAGAACCATTACACTATTATCTGTGATCTTTAAAGTGATCGAGAATCGTGAATGACCGGCATTATGGCTTTCGTCGGCAGAGATCAACAGACCTGTTTGCCTACGTAACACATGTGTGACAGAAATCTATAAAAAAACTTTCTCTTCAAACTGTTTTACTTGGATTTTTCCAACATTTATCACTCATTTACAGTGCTTTGAGTTATTTCCTCTACCTAAAATATTCGTACCAATTCATTCAAATCAGTAATCATTATTTGAGCTGAAAGTCTCTATGTGAGAGCAAAATTTAAAGATGATTTTTTATTGTACAGAATAAGAGAATATCAAGAATTGGATTCCCAGTCAAGTCACTTGTAATACTCGATCCTTTGACTCGCTTCATCTTTTAGATCCTTTGGGATCACTCTCGCGTTATTGTCTTCGGTGAATTTGTTTCGAAGCGTATAATTGAGCCGTATGAACCCGATTATGCTTTACAGAAGATATCGATCAATTTTAATTGACAAAGTGGGACACATTCAGTTTTATGTGCACTGCATGAACATTAAGACATAAAATTGATTTTATCACATTGTAGTCTTTGTAGAATGAAACTTTGAAAGGATAAATCGAAAAATTCGCATAAGCTCATTGGCTTCAACAGTTCTTGAATAAATTCATTCTGACACACTCTTAAGGTTTTTTTCTATGGCAACATTGAGTTCTGTAAAAAGTGTTTGATGAGGAGTGAGATTTAAATACTAAGTTTGACAGGCACTGAGTGATGTATCACCACAATACAACGAAAACATCCACATTTACAGGGCAGTATTATAACGTCTTCGTCGATAACAGCTTTGTTTTTCGCAGGCTACTTTCAACTTGTTTACCATACGAATCATTTATCAATATGACACAATGGAATAATGAGCATTCCCGAATCGATTCTGATTCTGATGCTAGATTCAAAACAAGTGTTGAAGGATGCAAAACTTGTGATTGTAGAATAATAATTCAGAGAAGCACCCAAAACTACGTGTAGGATCATGCTCTCATCGATACCTACATATAATATTCAGATACAATTATATTTCACGAAATTCACTGATTACTACTATATTCAGGTGAGTTGATTCACTCAACACTCTTCCAATCTGCCTAAACTCGTTCCTTCTTCTGGTCTTCTCAAAAATAAAACTAGCTCTGGCTATGATGAAATACCTCTATCCCTTTTAAAGGAGTCAATTATGGATATAGTGAGTTCATTATGCCTACATTTTGAACAGTTTCGCGCTCAAAAACATTTTGCCTATTTTGACCTCTTAACGCGATCTGAAAAATTTCAAATCCGTTTGGCAGCACAATTGTCTTCTCGTGGGTTACATACATATGTACATACAAGAATCTTGTCAAAAATAGTCTGGATCCATTCAAAAATGGTCAAGACGGATATATCCGCAAAAATCCTAAAATAAATTCGCAATCGATTATAGTAGTCCTTTTATACTACGTATAGTGGTGGAACTAGAACATTGATATCATTCCTTTTCAACCAAACCCACTCCCGCATTTCATGCAAGAGAGAGAGAGAGAGAGAGTGTAACGAACGTGGACCATTGGAATTGGTTATCACGTTGAAATGCTGAGTCGTCTGGTCCCATTAAATCGACGAGATAACGCTTGCTTCACTTATCCGTTATCTCCTTGAAACTAATTTCATTACATCTCCCTTTCATACCAGTTCTGCTAACTTTCAGTCGGTAAAGTTGTACGAATTATTTCCTTTTCGCTAGCGGCGAACTGAGAGAAGCATTAGAAAATTCTTGTCCACATTGAAATTATATTTATTCGCAATCGTTATTGTAATATAGCCATTTTTAATCTACACGAGGTTTGAAAGTACGTACTTTGGGATGCTAGTATTGCTCCAGCTTGGAAAATTACAGTTCAACACTTTCTCTTGGTCGGAACGTGACATTTCTATTTTCAAAAACTTCAAAAAACATCCGGTTGTTATTGCTGAAGCCGTGAATTATCCTGTAGGAGTTTTGAACTGAATAACTGTGCAATGGTACAAGGCTTCAGATCACGGATCTTTCCCAAAACATAAACAGTGAAATCTCCAAATAGCGACCACAAATGTAAACTATATTAGTGACCGCTATAGTGAGGGGACCGTTATTGAGAGGGTGGGAGAGGATTTGGTTTTATTTACATTCGTTTTGTGAGCAGATATATAATAATCATTACAGTGGATGTAATACTTACGACACCACAAAACTATGCAACTTCGATGAATATATGAATAAATATATAAATTAAAACGACTACAAGGTAAAACAAGCCAGTTGAATCGGCATTGTACATATGTTGGAGAATGAGCCTTTGATATCACCTGCAGTTTTTTTCCATTTCAATGATTCACTATACACTGTTTTGGAAGTTATATTGTGGCGTTGACAAAATTTTTCTAGTCATCCATCCAGCTTTGAAATCTGTGAATTTGGTACTTTTGGCTACTTGGAAAGATTCTTCTTTTATCAAAGGTTCAGATATGGTCAGGTTTTCATTTCTTGCTCTATAAAACCGATTGTAAACAACTTGGTCTATCGCTAACTCACAGAGAGCAAGGCAGTCTTTGCTGTGCTGGGTAACATGAGAATAATATCGAAGCTGGTGTGGGAATGCATCAACATGCTAAACAATCGAGGCGGAGACGAAGGCAAGCTCACCCTATTATGGGTGTATAATCACCTTCTGAAGTTTGGCATACGAATTTCCTGACACACTGTATATATATATGTCGTGACAATTCTGGGTATATTCAGGTAGTTCAATATAAGAATAATGTGAAGTTGTTGGGGGCACTATTATTCATTCAACTACAAACTATTCCTAAAGGTCGGCACAGAGATAGAATACAGGAAAATAGTTCATTTCTATGCGATTATCCTTGACCTGTGGACGTTCTCTATAAATAATTGGATCCTTTGTTCCGCAACCACTAATTTCATATGTAACGTCCAATTTGAGGGGAATCTATCACCAATTCCGGCCAACTAGGTAGGTTAATACATTACAAGATAATGGCGAAAGGTTTCTTTATAATTCAACGTTCTCTCGGATTTATTTTGCCGAACAAACCAGACAAACATCTCGTGAACGCTACGAACCAGCAGCGTAAACATTACGTGAATGGTCACAGATCTAATAGCTTGTTTCTTGCCGAATATATCAGCTAACACCCTGAATTATTTATAAGCATTGGCTTCTCTGGAATTTCTCCTGTGGTCATTCTGCTTTATACTCGTACTAGACTGGACGTTAAATTTAATCAATTCCTTTCGATCTACGGAAGAACTTCCGCATCCAGGAATGTTTAGACGAGCAATCTTATACCAAACAACATGGGATCATTGATGGAATGGCGTAACAAGGAATTTGATGTCATCGTCAGTGTGTGATGATCTTCATTTTGTATCTTAGACAAATCAGTAGCTATAATAGAAACACTGTTTGACTGTTCCACTTCTTAACACACAATTATTCGAATTTTGGCAACAATCTATGTCAAAATTCCGGTAACTATTTGTCACCATAAAATCCAAGAAATATGATCTTAATACAAGATTATTTGACCGCGTTTGTGTTGCTACAGTTACAAACCGTTTTGAGTGATTTTTTTATACTAAAACATACGGAGGTTCTCCATCTAAAGCGCTATGTCAATCCCACGAAATTTAAATACGATGGAAAAGTACAAAAAGGCCGAAAAAAATGATATTGAAGAATAATAATTCAGACAACAAACCCAAAACGATTCGCAAGTTAAGGAGAGAAATTAATGGCACTAATACTGGCAATCAAGTTGAACAGAGACTAATTGGTCATATAAGCTTTCATACCACAGTTTCAACATGACCAAGAAAGGAATTTTGCAAACATCGGCAATCACAAAAAGTTGGGTAATCGCTAAAATTTGTAAACCAGGAACTCAAATGAATTGTGCACAAATCTTTAATCACAAATGGTAGGGATTGTTAGGCATATTATATACTTGATGTCAATACCAAACGGCTATGGGGTCAGCTAGAGTCCCAGCAGCTCTTCTTTGTTTTGTCCTTGGTTAATCATAATCTAAGCTCTAAACTAGAGTAAGATTCGAATTATTCATCATCGAAAACTTATTGAAACAAAGTTCCACCAAAACCAATGAAGTGTATCAAACCCTTAGAAATTTTGAAAAATTAGAAAATTACAAAAAGTTTGGATAATCGCTATGATTTGTTCCGCAAGACCTCGGAAGGAGGTCAATACAAACTATAATTATATAATCCCAACACAACTTATTTTTATTAGGGTCACTGTCAATGGGAGGATCTGAATTTAGAATCTCTACACTCTGTACCGTGGTTAATCATCCTATTACAGGATGAGCTGTTAAGGAGCGGTCAACCATAGCAGTTCTTTCAGATACTTCAGTCAAAACGATGCATCTCAAGATGAATGTAAATGAATAGTTACAGTTATAGAATAGTAATCTAATCACATAAGTTTACAATGAGCTACTATCCTTTTATCCCTTCAAAAGTTTATATTCACAAACATATAAAACTTTTCTAATTACCAAATTGGCGTAATAGGTTAACGCGCTGGACTAGAAATATAGAAATGTGTGTTCGAATTCCTTCAATACTTCAATTATTCTGAAGTGAATGAAAATGTGTACGTAAAACAGTTGAATATGTAAACAGAAGACTTATATTTGGATTTTATATCGCATTGAATTGAAAAAACAAACATTCCCTGTTATTATTTCGCTCGTTCTGCAGTTTTCCACTAAAACCCAAGTCTATCGGTCTATAGGGACTGGCTCGAACGAAATAGTCCAATAATAATTGCGAACAATTGGTATCGATTCCGAAGGCTCTTAGATTTAGAGTTCAAAGGTTAACTAACTTCAGATTCGACCCTAATTCAGGACGATGGCAGGACCTCTGCGCTACGTTGAATATATTAAATATTCAGAAGAAACTTCTCGAAATGGGCTGAAAATCGAGGATGAATAAGCAACGATCCTCACCACTGAGATGTATAAGAATTGACAGAATCTATTATGTATGAAGGATACAACATGAGCCACGGTCTTTAAATAGCTCTCATGTCAAGTAAATTTCGTACAGACATTACTTATACCATACTGACAAATCACCATCATCTGGTGGACCATGGTTCAATAAAATCAAAATATTCAGAAGACTTAATATTTTTAAGCTATTGCATATAGCTTTTATCGCGGGCTTTGAGCGCGGCGACCGAATCAAGAAAAAAAAAACAAAAGATTTAGATTTCCGTAACGGAAATCTAAAAAAACAAAAAACAAATACTGTATCGAAATATCCTGGCACCCACCATTCCGCCTACCATGTAGCTCGGCCGAGCTCAAAATTGTCGAAATGTTTCGAAATGTCAACTTTGAACCTTTCAAAAGGTCGTGATAGCCCCAAACTGGGACGAAAACT
Source organism: Endomychus coccineus (assembly GCA_958510875.1). Taxonomy (NCBI): domain Eukaryota; kingdom Metazoa; phylum Arthropoda; class Insecta; order Coleoptera; family Endomychidae; genus Endomychus; species Endomychus coccineus. The sequence continues at coordinate 178,704,711 of OY294069.1, forward strand.
GTTTTGAATTGGTTAATTTTCGATAAATCGAATGACGTTCACGTGAGAAGCGCGTAGCTCGCGAGTTAGAAAAAGTGCAAATTTACGGACTTTTCGCTACATGTCGTTAGTTTATGAACGGGGCAAACTAAATAGCATAGTCTCGGGCCCCAAAATGTCGATTAAATAGGAAAATTTAATTAAAGCAGTTTTAGGTATTCTCAGCTGTCACCTACTAGCAACTGACGTGCCACGTACGAAAGGGAATTTTCTAGCTACTTGAATATACCGAAAGCGGGTAAAAGCTAGCGGCCCATAGCCCAAAATACTTTATTACTATTGGCGCTGGCCGCACGGGGTTCGAAACTGCCCCAAATTAACAAAATAGAGGTAAAATGTATAAACTCTAACTTAGGTGCAGCGAGTTCCTGGAGGCATATGTCAAAATGTTTGCGTTCGTAGCTAATTATATAAGACGTCTGGCGTTCATGCAATTGTGTTTTTATACAATTCGAACCTTCTAATTTCGATAGGCCACGTAAAAATCCCGAAGCCGGAAGCGTTATCGAGATCTGAACGTTAAAACGGTAGTAGAGTTATCTATGCTTGTCACAGAATACTCTTCATAGAGATCAAGATGATACTCTTACGTGACGCCTTTTATGTTTCCCCCACTATGTGTTCAACAGTCGATAGAAAATAGTAGTGGATGTTTTTCTGCCCAACTTTTTCCAGTGGCGTAGTGCTATACAATAGCTTTACCGCGGCAGTCCCCAAGTGCCACACGTTTCATTTTTTAATTGTTCCTCCATAAATAAGATAAGGGTGATTATTTCCTATTTATAGTGTTGTAGTGTATCCACAGTGTGAACTATTGATTAAAATGACTAATATATTTTCTCCTTCAACCCGCATTTTGTCAGTACCTTATCTAGCCATAACTAGACGATACATTCGAGTGATTCATTTCACTTGAAGTCCTTGTGGTAGGTAGATAGATATTTTTCCAAAATTACTGTACGATGGACATAATCGCAAACAGTCAACATGCGCGCATCTCATGTGACCAGGCCCAACCTTCTAAGCAGTTGATAGCAAGTTGCTTTGTATCAATTAAACTCATAGGTTGCAGTGTGTGATGAAAAACATCCTCTGTCTTGGAATAAAATAACATAATCGCGAGCTATTCGTTTGTCTAATGATGTCACACTTACGACTTCGAACATTATAGGTTTCCCTTTCGTGTAGGCAAAGTATACATATATGAAAAAAAGTAATGTGGATCCTTACAATTCGCCTCCAATTGTGTCCATTATTCGATGGAATTCAATACATATTGTAAGAACTGTCCGGATGCAGTATGTTGGACAATTTGAACATCATCCATGGTACGACTGGCATGGTCACAATTATTATTCTATAATTAGTTTTCAAACAGATTAGAACAAGTTTTAAATATTAGATAGGTTGTCTCTAGTGGACTTGTTCAGTGCCTATTCTGGGAAATGGTCTTGCTCATACGTGTATAAAGTTTGAATAGGAGTCATTAATATGCTATAACAATGTGATGTAACATGAAAGTGATCCAATCAAAGCACCATAAAGAGCTCCATATTCAAGTTATAATAGAACAGTTTTAATTTAATATCAAGTGAGTGTGAAAACAAGTGATAGGAAGACGGAAATGACTTTTCACTGCACCGGATGATGTTTTTCGTTGCCGCTTTCTGTGATCCATTAATTTTCCTCTTTATATGACGCTGTAATCCGCAAAGTATAACATCGTGTCGTACTATTTGATATCATGAATTATGTTCTATAAGCTTGCGAGAAGGATTTTCCATTTACTGTACATTAAATTCTCCCGGAACGATAGTCGTAATTTTCTAAGCTCCTTTGTTTATCGAGATGAGATATGAATAGTTTCAAGAGTTTTCGCAGTCATTTGGCGGATTATGATTCCAATAAACTCTTATTACACGCTGTAGTAATCACAGTTACGATCTTTTCTTTTAGAAAGTTTGAAAAGGATCACCATGAAAAATTATGACACAAAAACAAAACACGAACTTTCACAGATTTGAGAATAAAAACTTGATATGAATGACTGCGATGAAAATGATGTATCCTGAAGCTATCCAAAGTGATTTGCAGAGATTTGATATTGACAGTTTTGTTTTCTATTATACATATTGTGTGATTGCTTAACTACACTTCTCAATAGCTCACATGAGCTTCAGCATACATGAAAATCATTCCATTGAAAAAGTATATCATAACTGTATTATAACATGTATGTATTCGAGAAATAAATTATATTCTATTCTACCATCATCTGTAAAACTGTGAACGGAACGGTGATCACTTCCTACAGATCGTTGATATGAATCGAAAACTAAGTTGGAACCAAGACAGGTCCTTGTGGAACACCAGATTTAAAAGGTGCAAGAGAGCTACTTCAAAGTTTGTGAGTCAAGGCCCAAATACTCCTATTCATTCACTTTTACAATTTAGCTTTGTGTCAAAATCTATAACAAAGATACAACTATGTGTTTTCTATTTAATCATTCCCTTGTTTGAATTCAAATAACCAATCAGAAGCTCTAAGTATGTACCATGAACCACTCATCTTGCTATTCATTTTAGCACATGATCCTGTTAATATGCGCAGTGTCCTTTAAATGACGGTAATTAATTTAATTATAATTTGTGCCTGAACTTCCACTAGTTTCATGTTGCCAGGACCGGTAAAATATAATTAGCAAATTAACAACGAACCTCGAAGCCTTGGTTAGAAATTAGTTGGACTTATGTTGATGTGAGCGTCCTACAATTCGAGACTAATTCAATTACTGTTCCAGCATCAATAGCCATTTATTAGCAGGGTACTTACAACGTCTGCATGTGTAAATTTCGTCACTGCTAGTTAAACTGTGCATATAAAATATGAGAATGACCCAAGGGTTAAACAACCATTATCACTTGGAACAATATTCAATAAATTATTTAGTCTGATACTTGCATATTATAGCGAGAGCACCTTTCGATATCGTTCATCGACCCACAATCTTCAGGGTAGAAACTCAATGTGGTATGAATCGGTGTATTTTTTCATTCTGCACTACTTTCTCCAATAATATTATTCGAGTGGGCGAAATATACATTCCTGATGAATTTATCAGATGATCGATTTGAGCATATATTTTATTATTTATCATTATATTCATTCACAATAAAGCGTGTTCTTCACTCCTAAACAGTTTAGGGTACGATGAATTTTATAAATATGCAATGTGATAGAGTTACAGCCGCTCGAAGATTTAAATCGTCATGCACTGTTCCATGGAAGCCGTGTTCAGGAATTACCACCTGAATAACAAGGCCTGAGCGCTGCCGATTTGACATCAAGTTTAGTGGTCGAACATGTAAAAGCCACATGGCTGCTTGTACATACTACACGTGCTTCATTCATATGTTTTGCAGAGATAAGCAGGAAAGGATACCAGCCGGATAACTTCACCATTCACTTTGAAAAAAGGTGCATAGACTGGCTCTTACTGGTGTGTCCCAAGTGAATTCCAACATTCGTTAACCCAGTGTAACCAACCTTTTCTACTTCATCACAGTATCTCTAATCCTACCCACTACGCCATCACGCATATCATCTTGAGTCAGAAGTCCTAGAACAGTTCAGTAATTCATCATTAACAGTGTTCGATTATGGAAAGGGTGTCTGGTATATCAACAATGGTAAAAAGAGATTCAACGTGGAACCTGACGAGAAAATCGCTCAGGTCAAAATTTAGGGTTGGGACTGTTCCAACGATATGGATCGAATTCAGGATGAAACTGTTGTGATTAACAACAAGAGGTCCTAGGTTAGATGCCAGATATCGGAAGTGCTTATAAATAGAGGATCTGATAGTGCTTATAAATTTTAGGCCAACTTTTTAGGCAAGTGGGGTATCAGGATTGTTTCATCTGGGAAGGAAGGAAAGAATGATAGGTCGGAGGTTCATATATTTCAGTGAATTGAGAACTTGCATTGAAGGAACAGGGCAAATTTTGCAGTGCGCTGCGAGATGGGGAGCTCCATAAATAAATGCTTCTAGAGATAGAACTGATTGTTAGACTTTAGAAAGTGTATGGGGATATCAAATCGACCACATTGTTGTCAGGAAGGATTGCAGGATCCGTAGGTAGATGGTGTGAGTTTTGCGAGGCACGAATCCCATCAGTTTGATGCAAAGATTTGTAGGCTTCTTGATTTTCTCTCTGCATGGGCTAAAGCCCGAGAAGTTAACACTCCACAGAGTCTATCATTCAAAATATAGTTATATGATTCTTACAGATTATTGTTTCACATATTTAATCTAATAGTCCAAATTATATACCGGCGCATCCGCCAATATGTCATCAGATCGACATACTATACAGAATGTTCCATCTCAGACGAGCCACCCCGTATATTTCTTATCCCATAGTGAGTGTAAAAATCTCCCGAAACAAGTCGAATGATTTTGTTTGGGGGACATCTTTTGACGTATATTTGAGGCTTGAACGAGCAACCCCCTAATAGGGGGCGCTTCAACCCCTCAAAATTGAATAGGGGAGAGAAGTTGATCGACACGTCATTTGGAAGGTCTTGGAAGCCTCTTTACAACGGTGTATGAAAAACGTAAATTTGATGGACCGTTTTCGCCAAAAATTAATTTTGTTGCTCGAAAGCGCCACCTTGAATATTTTGGTTATTTGTACAATGTACAAGCTCATTTTTATTGAGCCTTTTTTACAAACTTGAACAATCTTCAAAAAATCACTTACGTAAAATAATTGAATTGTGTTGTCATGCTTACAATGAAAAAAATTAAATCTGCGTGTTTAAATCAAATGTTCAAATTGTCCTCCATTGACTTCCATACAATAATACAATCTTGACTGAAAATCGTCTCTAACATGGTTCAGCATAATTGGAGTTATTTGACGACACTCATTCACAATTTGTTGGCGTAGTTCGTCCAAATTTTCAGGCTGAGTCACAAAAATCTTGAACTTAAGATGTCCCCTCAAGAAGAAGTCCAGAGGGTTCAGGTCAGGAGATCGGGCAGGCCACTCCATAGGACCTCTTCTTCCAATCCAACGACCGGGGTATTGCAAATTGAGGTATTGGGGGACCGGTGCGGCGTAGTGAGGAGGAGCTCCGTCTTGTTGGAAATGCAATTGTTGTTCAAGTAGTAGAGGATCGTTTTCTTATTGTTCAGTAATTAACTGATCGATCACATTTTCCAACATTTCAAGATAAATTTCGCCATTTAAATTACCAGGAATGAACAGAGGTCCAATTAGGTGGTCTCCCAAAATTCCTACCCAAACGTTTAGCTTTTCCCGAAGTTGAGTGTGAGCTTCTCGAAATACATGAGGATTTGTATCACTCCAAATTCTACAGTTATGCCGGTTAACCTCTCCGTTAAGTGAAAAAGTGCATTCGTCAGAAAAGCAAACGTTGTACAAGAAATTTGGGTTATTGTTGATACGCTCGACCATAATTTCGCAAAACTCTTGCCTTCGATCCCAATCATCATCATTTAATTCCTGAATTAATTTAATTTTGTACCGATGGAACTTGTGCTTATGTAAAATTCTAAAAACGTTAGATTGGCTAATACCGGAAGCTGCAGAAAGTTGTCGTACAGATTGCGTGTGTGGCACAAGTTGGACATGTCCCAATACCGCCGCAGCTGCTCCTTCATCATTAACAATTCCAATGGGAGCCCTTTTTTTATCCATTACTGAACCCGTCTACACAAATTTTGAAATCAATTCCATTACGTACTTATGGCGAACGCTACGTTCAGGATGGTTTTCGTTAAATATCCTTGCAGCCGCTCGGGCATAATTTTGATTTTGGTAATAAAGGCTAACCAGCTCAACACGTTCTTGCAATGTGTACACCATATTTTTTGAAATTTTAAACAAATCAGCAAAGTAGTAACTCAACAGATTGATTAGAATCATGAAATGATCGAAGAAACGTTGAAACCAGATAAACACCCTCTAAGAACCGAAAATGAAGGCAACATAAGGAAATGTTTTGCTGTTTTTTTATTTATTAGTTTGAGAGAATGTATTATTGTATGGAAGTCAATGAAGGACAATTTGAACATTTGATTTAAACACGCAGATTCAATTTTTTTCATTGTAAGCATGACAACACAATTCAATTTTTTTACGAAAGTGATTTTTTGAAGATTGTTTAAGTTTGTAAAAAAAGGCTTCTAAAAACTGAGCTTGTACATTGTACAAATAACCAAAATATTCAAGGTGGCGCATTCGAGCAACAAAATTAGTTTTTGGCGAAAACGGTTCATCAAATTCACGTTTTTCAAACACCGTTGTAAAGAGGCCGCCAAGACCTTTCAAATGACGTATCACTCAACTTCTCTCTCCCATTCAATTTTGAGGGGTTGAAGCGCCCCCTATTAGGGGGTTGCTCGTTCAAGCCTCAAATATACGTCAAAAGATGTCCCCAAATAAAATCATTCGACGTGTTTCGGGAGATTTTTCCACTCACTATGAGATAAGAAATATACGGGGTGGCTCGTCTGAGATGGAACATCCTGTATATGTAAATAAATTATCAAGTCGTCGTGTGGCAATTATCTGACAAATATATGACCAATATTTACAATAATACAGTGTACGAATACCGTTTTGACAGATATATTCAACAATTACAATTGAACGAGCCACTTACAGCTTTTCGGTGGCGGCGATCATTCTGCCTCTCCCGCATGTAAAATTTCCAGAAATTTCGGTATTACAGATTATAGATTCACGTATTTAATTGTGGATTCTCTAAGAGCCCGAAGTATACACCGGCGCATCCGCCAATATGTCAACGGATAGGATAGGATAGAATATTATAATAAATAAACTATGAAGTCGTCGTTTGACAATTATCTGACAAATAAAACTTAACTCTCCCCTAAACATTGTATAGCTAGAATATGGAAACCGCAAAGTTTTCTATCCAAACATTTATATCCATGAGAGTTTTGTGTTGTGTTGTGTAGCAAATTTAATAAATCCTAAAGAGTAATACGTTTTCAGTGACTTGACTAATCAGTGTTTATCTTTTCAGGTAACCAATCCGTTAGAAGTACAGTTAACACCAACTGGTAGAGAACTTGTATCGGCGCTTAGGGGATTACTTTTGCAAGCTCACTGGCATACATTTACTTTATTAGCCGATCCTGCTTCGGCTGCAGCCTTACATGGACCTGATCTGTGGCCTACACTCAGCGCACAACCCTTACATCCGACCCTGATAGCTCTGCCTTCTCCTCTACAAGCACAGTCACTATTTAGGTGAGATTGATACTTGATGCATTTCATATCAAAGCGAATGTATTTAGAAATGGGACCGCTTCAGGCTACAGCTCAGAAGCGTTTCACGAGAACGAGTTATTACTTGAAACATATTCGCGACTGTGAAAGATTGAGTGAACAGGTTCTACCTCCACGGATATATTTGCATATCCTAGGGGTGTAGGTCACAAATAACTCTCATTTTTGATTCATGTCTCACCCTCATATGAAAGTATGCAGTTGGAAGGCCATCGCGATTTTTGAGAGAAATGAAGACAAATTTCAGTTTAACAATTTGGTTTTATTCCTCTGAGGAATTGTAATTCAAGCAAAATTAGTTCGAATGGTAACAATCTTTGTATATAAAATTTAATATAGTTCTATACTGAAAAATTGAATGTGTCTGTTTTTATCTAGGGCGATTATTAAGAGAAAAACCGTTTAAGAACATGCAATTTGTTTCACCCTGGTCTGTTTACAGTCTAGACTGTGCCAAAAAAAAATCGATATTCTTAGATTTCGCTCTTCTTCGGGTATATTATTCTCCATTCAAATTCATTCAGGTCGCCCGAATTTGAAACAAATCGGCTAATATTTAGAGGTGCATCAAGCCCAAAACGTGTTTTTTGAAATTTTTCCCCAATTTTTGAGAGGTTTCATAACACTGTTCTACAACAACGTGATGTTTGACACTTGGGAGACATTATTACATTCAAAGTATTTAATGCTTTTCAGTGGCCACATCCACTCTCCACTGATATATTGGCGAAAAGAACCATTTTTTTAAGGCCTAAAAACTGTACTTTCAACTTTCAACTTAAATAACTTCATATTCTCAGGTTCGTGATGCGTCATATGCTCTTTCATCGTAGTATAGTAGTATCACTTAGCATTAATTGAATTGATAATCTTATAGAAAATCGCCCATCAGTTACGATAATCTACACTCGAGTGGAAAAACGCATTACTTGCACCAAAAATGGCAAAAATTCAGAGTGCCTTAACTCGATTGCATTTAGTCGAAAATGGATGAACCTTTGAGTTCTGGAAAGGTTAAAACCTTCCCTTTAATGTGATGCTAGTTAATGTGATACCAAATCGATTCCACCTCCTCCCACCCCGCTAAGAAGAATATGTTCCTGGGGTCAAAAAATGTCCCACTTTGACAGCTCGTAGGCCGAGCCGAAAAAAGCATGGACTCAATCAGACAACATGTCAATAAATATCAATCATTTCTCTTTAAGTTCCCTATAAATTCGAGTTTCTACGATGATTTGGCTCAAAGTAATGAATTTAAAAAAAAAGCTGTATTTTGCGCTTTTTTGGCCACAACTTGGCCAACTTGTGTTAGTTTCAATGGGAAAAAACACAATTTCGACCGTTTTTGATATTTTAGATTCAATTTTGCATAACGTACCTTTGCTCAGAATATGAATTTCTTATTCTACCGGGTCGGTTCATTTCAAATTGACTGCCCCAGTCACTCCGAAGTGGAGCGCCTCTAGCGGCGACGACGTGTACTAGCTCCGCTTACGACCCGTGCTGTTTGTTTTTGTAAAAACCAGTGTTTGTCAGTGACTACATGCGATAGCCTCTTAATAAACCTTCTTATCAGTATTTTTGGTATGGAATGGATTTGGTATCACATTAACTAGCATCACATTAAAGGGAAGGTTATAACCTTTTCAGAACTCAAAGGTTCATCCATTTTCGACTAAATGCAATCGAGTTAAGTCACTCTGAATTTTTGACATTTTTGGTGCATTTTCAAGTGATGCGTTTTTCCACTCGAGTGTAGATTATCATAACTGATGGGCAATTTTCTATAAAATTATCAATTCAATTAATGCTACGTGATACTATACTACGATGAAAGAGCATATGACGCATCACGAACCTGAAAATATGAAGTCATTTAAGTTGAAAGTTGAAATTACAGTTTTTAGGCCTTAAAAAAATGGTTCTTTTCGCCAATATATCTGTGGACAGTGGATGTGGCCACTGAAATGCATTAACTACTTTGTGTTTGAAAGTAATAATGTCTCCCAAGTGTCAAACATCACGTTATTGTAGAACAGTGTTATGAAACCTCTCAAAAATTGAGGAAAAATTTCAAAAAACACGTTTTGGGCTTGATGCACCTCTAAATATTAACCGATTTGTTTCAAGTTGGGGGGACCTGAATGAATTTGAACGAGAATGATACACTCGAAGAAGAGCGAAATCAAAAAATATCAATTTTTTTTGGCACAGCCTAGTTTACACCTGGAGGGATATATGCACTCAATCACACTTAGGTATTCTATTCAATTCCGCAATATTTCCTGTTGAAGCAGCAATCGTACCCAACAAGTTTTCTCTTCTTCAGAGAGAAGATTTCAAATATATTATCAATAATTAGGACGAATAACAAAGATCCGTAAGTTGATCCTTGTTGAGCTTCAATGTCAGCATCTGCTTTCTTACAGAATGTATGATAACTTTGACTAGTTTCTTTCTGTCTGTTGGGAAGGATCCTACTGCGTCATTTAATTTTCCACGAATAAAATAGTTCTTCATCATGAAATCAATATTCATTTACTCGAAAGCATTCGATTCAAAGCACATGAATTACCAATGTGCTTTGATCCATCTCAATATGAACAAGATGCGCTACTGTTATTCAGCTATAACTTACCCAAGGAAGCATGGAAAGTGTCCTTTATGCGGTTTGTTGTAATGAACATTAGCGGAAGACTAGTAATTACAAAATCCCATATACGTCAGTTGAGGAATATACGGACAATTTAACAATCAGTTCGGTTCCAAAATGGACAAACAAGAAGCCGACGAGTTCATCCTCATTTCACTCGGTCTCCAAGTTAGCCAAAGGCGTAAGTAAGCTCCTATACACGGATCACTCCTATAGCATATCCGCTTTCTAACGTTGAACTGAGGCAGGATCAGGTTACTTTGTTTGCGAGCGCTTTCCGGGTGTGCGTGTGTGTGTTGGTTTTCCAAGTTTCTTGCATCTCACTTACGATGAAACAAGAGAGGATTTGTTTGAGAGCCTTTTTGACAACATTAGCTATGATAATATTTGGTCTGGGTATTTGTTATTACTTCGATAACGCCGTCGCTTTGCGACTGTATCTCCCGAGACAAGAAGACAGATAATGCAGAATTCTACCTTGCGCCGATTGAGCCAATGAAATTAAAGTGTAATTGGTTCATTCAGAAGCGAGCATTAATGAATAACACTATTTCCTTGAGTTGTGTGAAATAGTAAATACATGATTCCAAATATCAGCGATAGAATGTTGAAGGAAAAAATAGACTTTCGGATTTTTCATAACCTTACGGTATCAAGAAATCGAAATGGAATAATGAAGGACTATCTCCGAGAAACATTAAATCTGTTCAACTCTAGAGAATTCTATTTTCTTGAATGGATGAAGTTTCGATACCGTGACCTAGTATGAAAATACAAGGTAACGAAATTCAAATAGTGATTAAAGAATGCTATGTGATTATGAAACGAAACATCATCGAGTTGTTATAATACTTGAAGTCAAGGCAAGGTTGCAATCTTAGACAATTGCGTTGACCGATAGAATAACAATATTAATAGATCAGTAGAACATTGATTGGGTCAACTATAAAAGTTATCAGTTATCACAATTATTATCAAGTAATTAATTGTATGTAGTGCTCTTAACTATATATGAAGGGGAATTGTTCCCAAATGATCCTCACATTAACAACGTTAATGAATTTAGTGAAACTTGTGGATGTCTTGCTATAAAAGCTCTGTACCACGTTTCACCAGTAGCTTCTCTATTTTTGTTGATTTGATGACTTTTTATTAGATTTTTGTTGGCCAACTCATAGGCAAGTTTGCAAATATCTTTTTTAGTAACTTTGCTGGCAAATTAAGGCAAAATCGACCGAGTCCCTTTTTGATTATTTTGACGTTTTTAATAGTCCCTCTCCATCTTTTTCTTGAGGTCACTACAGGAATCCCAAAATTCTTTTAATGTGGTTTATATAGCTGCTCTATTTTCGAGTTGTCCAAAGCTACATGCATTGATTCATCTAGTTGCGTTGTCTGATATCCTTTCATGGCCACTGAAACAAGAAAAAGTGTGAAATAGTCTCGGGATCGTTTTGCATGACACTGACGTTTTGAGATAAAATATTAGATATAGAAAAGCATGAGTTATCAAATACCCTAACTGTAAGTGTTCTTGTTACTCACCTGAAGGGATCAGCTACCTTGAATTATGCCTTCAAGCTTTCATTCCCGATTGAATTCGATCAATTTTTACAGCGTTAACCTACAAAAGTACAAAACACGTTTATCGTCATATTAAATTATGTTAGTAAGTTAATCCAGTGAAGGGTATTGCTGCGTCCTCTACCAACCAATATTTTTACTATTCATATACAAGACTAAACCCAGGTGTAGTGTAGTGTACTTTAGAGATCTTTTTAGGAAAGGGATCGTTTTGGCACACTTCACCTCTAAGTGTTACAATATGCCATGAAATCCACAATGAAATAATTCCTCCCGACTTAATTATCACCATTTACAAACCCCAAGAACTTGGTTATTACAAAATACCTCACTAAGCATCTTCGACGTTCGATTGAAAAATGAAGTTTGGTTGGAAGAAATGGATGGAGAATAGCAATTAGTATCTTGGCCTAGCATCCCTCAAATGACATTGTTCCGGTGTTTGGATGCTCGGAATGAGAACTGAGCTTCAATTTGAAAAACACACACTATTCGGTGAATAAGCTGCTCGTATACTTTTCCGTATTTAATGGAATGACCCGTTAAAATGGCCGCTTCACGAACGATATAACTGATCCATAAATTCTTTTATTGAGGTCAACAATAAAGGAAAACAAATGTAGCCCAAATCTCAACGGAGCAACTGTGGTGCAGCCAGTGGAAACTGTACGAATAAGGGAATCCAATGTCTGATTAATTTTATTTATGAAACGGATTGTATAACACGATATTATCTAAACTATTGATGGTGGTTATTTCTTCCACGCTGACAATCCAATTTAGTCTGAGAATATTGATTGGATAATCGCGATATGTTGCTGGGTGCTTAACAATCATCAGTTTGACGTAAATTCACCAAGTCTCGCCATTTTTATCTAATGCTAGGTACAGTCATCTGAATAATGAGTAGGTTGAATGTGTTCCAAACCACATTCTCTATGTCGATCACAAAGCAATGCTCACATAAACAAGCATTACTCGAGCCATCAGCTATTGGAGAGAATGAAACTGAGAGTTTCAATATAGGTGCATGAACACATTTTAAATTGTGCGTAAAATGACATTGAAGTAGTTTCATCATATGAATTCAATGTAAGCCAAGAATTAACTTAACTTTTATATAAGGAAAAGAGATAGATATTCTACCTAAACACTGAGAGGAGATTTTATATAAAAATTCTCGGGAAATAGGTCACAATAACACTCTGTTTTAATTTTCGTCTTTACGTACGTTTCGGTCTCACGACCTTCATCAGAAGACTTATTATGTAAAAAGGGGTTAATTAAAACTAATTAACACAAGCGTCCATATCGCATAATTTTCAATCAAAAAGCCCACGCCGTATAAACGAACAGAACCACGAATAATCGAAAATTGTTAATATTAAAGTATATATTTTTGTTGTTGTAACAAGAATCCACTGTTCAGTAAAATTCTCATAATATACAAACGCATATTGCTATGGTCTCAAAGCAACTGAAGTTCGAAGCTATTTGTTGATATTTACTCGAAACAGATGTAGATTTATGACGTACTTGAAAAGGTTTTAGACCTGCATTGGAATTTACTTTAAGCGTTCTTCCTAAAATATACTTTTAACATCATAAAGACGCATGTAGGAATTTGCAAGAGTTTTAATTAATCAAGTTAGTATAAATCTGACTCAATCCCTGAATATCATTCCTATGGTTCACAGAATTGGAATCCCGTTTTATGTGAATCATTTCCAGGATAGATCTTTTATAATAATTGGTTTCTTTAGTTGAAATATTAACATTTTTGTAATCAAACTGATGGTTATAATCAAATAAGTGTTTAGCAAGGGCGGTGGAATTTTCTAAGTTATTATTTCTTGTGCTATACTTATGGCCGTACATTCTTTTTTGTAAATATTGTTTAGAGATTCCATTATAAGTTCCATCACAATCTAAACAATTCAATTTATATACTGTGTGGGTTTGTTTATCTTTAGGTATTGCAGGTTTTAGATTTGAGAAATAATTCCCAACACAGTTAGTAGGTTTATGCGCAACATTTATATCGTACTTTTTCAAACATTCCTTAATTTTTTCTGAGGTCTCCGGAATGTATGGTAAAGTTATACAATTGTCTGTATTACCTGTTATGTTATTTTTATATGAAGAACCATTATAGATTTTGTTTATTCTCTCTTTAATGATAGGATTGAAGAACGTTTTTGGGTAGCCATTCATTTCTAGTGTATTACGAACAATTTTTAAATTCTTGGGATGGTCTTCTGCGTGGGACAATTTCACCGCGCGATCTGTAAGGCTATTAATGACACTTTTTTTATAACAAGCTGGTGCAACGGAATTGAAATGAAGATAACGTTGAGACCAGACTTCTTTAGTAAACCAAGAAGTTTTTATTTTTCCATCTGCATCATGCCTAATGTTCATATCTAGGAAATTTATGTTATTGTTTATTTGTATTTCACAAGTGAATTGAAGTTTACAGTGGAAATTGTTGAATTTATTAATCACATATTGAACTTTATCGTTGGGAACACACATAAGGCAATCATCTACATATCGTTTAAAGAATACAGGCTGAAAATCTAATGAATTTATAACGGATTCCTCTAGGCATTCCATAACGAGGTTAGCAATGGTAGCTGAAATAGGAGATCCCATTGCTGTGCCGAAAATTTGTCCAAAATATTGCTCACCGTACTGAAAGACTCATGGCATTTTAACGAATTTATAAAAAATCGATCCGTACCAGTAAACCATCAACTAATTTCCTTGGACGTTGTTGCTTTATTTACAAATATACCTGTCGTTTTGGCATTGAATTGCATCAAAAAACGTTGGGCAGAGATTAAAAACAACACACCTCTTGATCAATCGGATTTTATAAATGCTGTAAAGTTTTGTTTAGAATGCACTTATTTTCCGTACGGTGAGCAATATTTTGGACAAATTTTCGGCACAGCAATGGGATCTCCTATTTCAGCTACCATTGCTAACCTCGTTTTGGAATGCCTAGAGGAATCCGTTATAAATTCATTAGATTTTCAGCCTGTATTCTTTAAACGATATGTAGATGATTGCCTAATGTGTGTTCCCAACGATAAAGTTCAATATGTGATTAATAAATTCAACAATTTCCACTGTAAACTTCAATTCACTTGTGAAATAGAAATAAACAAAAACATAAATTTACTAGATATGAACATTAGGCATGATGCAGATGGAAAAATAAAAACATCTTGGTTTACTAAAGAAGTTTGGTCTCAACGTTATCTTATTTCAATTCCGTTGCACCAGCTTGTTATAGAAAAAGTCTCATTAATAGCCTTACAGACCGCGCGGTGAAATTGTCCCACGCAGAAGACCATCCCAAGAATTTAAAAATTGTTCGTAATACACTAGAAATGAATGGCTACTCAAAAACGTTCTTCAATCCTATCATTAAAGAGAGAATAAACAAAATCTATAATGGTTCTTCATATAAAAATAACATAACAGGTAATACAGACAATTATATAACTTTACCATACATTCCGGAGACCTCAGAAAAAATTAAGAAATGTTTGAAAAAGTACGATATAAATGTAGCGCATAAACCTACTAACCGTGTTGGGAAATATTTCTCAAATCTAAAACCTGCAATACCTAAAGATAAACAAACCCACACAGTATATAAATTGAATTGTTTAGATTGTGATGGAACTTATACTGGAATCTCTAAACAATATTTACAAAAAAGAATGTACGGCCATAAGTATAGCACAAGAAATAATAACTTGGAAAATTCCACCGCCCTTGCTAAACACTGATTTGATTATAACCATCAGTTTGATTACAAAAATTTTAATATTTTAACTAAAGAAACCAATTATTATAAAAGATCTATCCTGGAGATGATTCACATAAAACGGGATTCCAATTCTGTGAACCATAGGAATGATATTCAGGGATTGACTCAGATTTATACTAACTTGATTAATTAAAACTCTTGCAAATTCCTACATGCGTCTTTATAATGTTAAAAGTATATTTTAGGAAGAACGCTTAAAGTGAATTCCAATGCAGGTCTAAAACCTTTTCAAGTACGTCATAAATCTACATCTGTTTCGAGTAAATATCAACAAATAGCTTCGAACTTCAGTTGCTTTGAGACCATAGCAATATGCGTTTGTATATTATGAGAATTTTACTGAACAGTGGATTCTTGTTACAACAAAAATTTCGATTATTCGTGGTTCTGTTCGTTTAGACGGCGTGGGCTTTTTGATTGAAAATTGTGCGATATGGACGCTTGTGCTAATTAGTTTTAATTAACCCCTTTTTACATAATAAGTCTTCTGATGAAGGTCGTAAGACCGAAACGTACGTAAAGACGAAAATTAAAACAGAGTGTTATTGTGACCTATTTCCCGAGAATTTTTATATAAATTCATACTGGGTCAAGAATTTTTATATTACTGAGAGGAGATAAATGAAAAATGAGATAAAATGATGTGGGTGACTCTAGTTAATTGAATTGCATGTTTTAAACGTTATCCTGATTAATTACGAATGTTTCAACCTCCTAAATAAATGGAACACTCCAAAATGAAACGACTGTATTATAAACACAAGTTCAAGTTACCGGGGCCTGATGGATTGTTTCCAATACTGCTGCAAGAGGGTTCCGCTGACGGGGGGGCTGAGGAGCTATATCGCGGTGGGATACACGCCCAAAAAGTGGAAGAGAACTCACCTGACCTGTATTTCCAGAGCGGGTAAGGAAATCTATGTAAATGTCAGAGATTACCGGCCTATAAGCCTTGCGTCGTTTTTGTTGAACAGGTTTGAGAGACTCGTAGACTGGTATTTCAATGCAGGAGTTCATAAGCATTACTCTCTGCACGAGGAACAACATGTTTATCACATGAGCAGATCTGTCGAGACAGGTCTTCAGTATGTTGTTGAATTTATAGAACAGCAGCTGGAGGGGAAGTGAGTCTGCATTGGGGCCTTCCTGGAAATAGAGGGGCCTTTAACAAGACTTATAGGTAGGGTTGGTATCAGGAGGGTGTCCATAGGGAGCGGTACTATGATGCTATATCCCTTCGATGATCACAGGAGTCTGATGTAGAGCGAACAAACTCCCCAGTCAGCCACAAAAAACTACCATTATCATCGTCTCCAGAAAGTACAAAGTTGGGTCTATAAAGGAGATCGTGAGGGGGAAGTTGGTTGACTTTGCCGAGACGGTGAAGTGTCTGAAACTCACTCTGAGCAAAAAACTACTTTGGCAGAAGCAACTGGAAACTAGGTGCCGAAATGCTATGATAACTTTTTGACAGTGAAAGAGAGCAACTGGCATGAAGCTATTATATGTATGGTGGAAAAGAACCGAACTCGTTATAGCTCAAAATCTTCTGAACAGAATACAGGGACTCTTCCTCAGAGGCAGTACATCCACGAGGAAGACTACATCGCCGATAGCATTGCGGGCCTTGCTGGGCGTGCCATCCATATTAATGAGGATGAGCAATCTCGTAATGATGGCAATCTACAGGCTTATCTGCAATGACTGCCTAAAGAGATGGAGTGCAGATCAATCTCGTCTATTCAGCTGGTGAATACAGACTCAACCTGATCTGGATCCCAGGTCACTCAGGTTGGACAGGCAATGAGCCGTCAAACTGACCAGAGAAGGGGCCAGAGTGGAAAGTTCTTAAAACTCCTTTGCTGGTATCCCGTACAACAGGGAGAGATTAACATACCTCAGCATGGAGGGACATTGACGGCTGCTGAACTGTTAAAGTGCTGCTTCGAAATGATGTAGGCCTGAAGGGCAAGCTATCGCTGAGTAAAGGAGGTCCGGGGATCATCACGGCCGATGATATAAAGGATTTGAGCGTAAAACGGATCTCAAGATTCTGTCGAGCCACTGGGTATCCGGATACATCCTGTAAGAGAAAGCAGGGGATAGTGTACAAAGATCTTTGGCTAAGTGCCCTGAACTTTTTATTAAGCTCGCTACCATCAAAATCAATACAAATATTAAACACAACTATAATAACGTCCGAAATTATGTAAATACCCGAATCAAGAATATAAAGCTTTCGGAGGTCTTCGCAGTCTATCCTGTTTGTTATATCAGCATTATAGCATCCTTTTGTTTCATTAGTGACGTTTCCAACGCAGTTTCCGTTTCAGCGCTAACGCGATTGATTGAGGTTTTATCCGCGTTAAATGGAATGAACCCTTCGGCAATTTATTCTATTCCAATGTATGTTTTGCCTAAATTTCCCAGAGTATCTCTAAATCAAGATAATATATCAACGCCTATGACGTGAAGGAGAGACCCGGCTTGAAATCGCAGATAAATTGTTGTAGCCTAGATTTCTGACGTGATAACGTTATTTGGGTTAAGGACTCTCTATTGTGAAGTGGAAAGTGGAAAATTTGTGCTGTAACCGATGGGGATTTTCATCACCGAGTTGTCGGTTTGGTGTTTGTTGAAATTATATTGTAGTCTAGGCTTTACATCAGTTATAATTCCAGGTCAGATGGTGGTAAGAGGAGTGAGGAAAGTGTTTTCACGATTCGGAAACAATTGTCTCGGAAATCTCAGCAATCTGCCTTGATGATGATTAATCATGTCTATCGAAGGGATGTTATGAAAGCATTAGCTCCATGGACTTAGTTAGAGGTTGGATATAATCCATCTTCATGACTTTCCACATAAACATGAAGAAAATAGGTCACACTAACACATCTGCGTATTATTTTCGGCTTTCTGTACGTTTCTGTCTCACAACCATCATCAGGAAACATATTATGCCTTGACAACATTCTCACAAATTTTAATCTTGACAACAAAAATGCTGTTACCTGGAATTGTGATTTCTCAGACCAATCCTGCATAGCCAACGGTAGACCGGTGACTGACTTACAGTTTCAAACATACAGACATTTTCACAACCTTTTTTAACATTATATCCAACTTGAACTGGGATTTTACGAGGATGATACCTCCAATATCAACGATGCCTTCGGTGTTTTTCATCAAAATTTTCTCGGTTCCATACACATTGAATTTCCGGAGAGATAGTTTCATGCCAGAAATGATAGGGCAACAAATATGAATTGAGGAATAAAAGAAACTTTTGTTTGATTTTTTTCATTTGTCTCTTGAAACTCCGTTGTGAATAAAACGAAATAAAAAAAATTCCAAACTGATGTCAATTGAAGAAATCATTAAAAGTTCCTCTAATCCAAGTAAAACTATGTGGAACTTCATCAATAATAAACCTCTCGAAGATAAATCAGTAAAATTCAATATTAATTCGATTGAATTCAATACATCATTTGTCCCGATCGTACACAACATAAGCAATGCTTTACAGAACTGTTATGAAGAAAGCTTTTCCATAAATCGACGACTGAGAAATGGAATTTTTCTTGACTACTTGAAGCTTTCGAGAACCATACATTTATTCAAAAAAGGCGAACTTGTATTAGATAACTTCAGACCGATATCACTTATACCGAAAAAATTCTTGGGATAATTATATCAAATCAAATTTCGGGGTATTTTGAAGATAGAGGCTATTATTGAGCTTGTAGCAAGTGTGACTCTTTTCCATTTGAATCGGAACCGAACTCAGTGATACATTCTCTAGATTCATCAAAGACTTTTGATTGCGTCCACATTCTGTTGCAAAAATATCATTTTGAAGATGTTAGTTTAGCTATTACTCACTTATACCTCACCAAAAGATACCAAGCTGTCAATGTTAATGGTAATTGGTCTGACCTTGAACTTGTTGATTTCGGGGTACCTCAAGGTTCAGGGCTAGGTCCTCTAGTATTCTTGATTTACGTAAACGATTTTCAATCATACATAGAAGAATTCCTAACACTGCTTTTTGTGGATGACAACATGTGAGATTGCTAGAAACAAAGCAGAAAGGTGGTTCTACGGCAACAGGCCTGATTTGAACCATGAAAAAACAGAGAAATGTTTAGTCTGAAATAGGTAGTTGCAGCCGACGTGACATTCCTTGGAATGCTCGTCGCCTCTAGGCTTGGAGAGTTTAGACAAACCAGCTGGCACGAAAATTGAGCAGAAACATGTATGCACTAAGGCGTCTATCCAACCAGGTATCATAAGAAGTTCTGAGAATAGCTTCTCGTACTTCACTCTCTGTGAATCGCATTTAAAATATGACATCATTCTTTGGGGTAATTGTAGTGAATTTGTCCGCATATTTTGACTGCAATGCAGGGCATTTAGTATTATAGGTAATATTGTAAACAATCATTCAAAGAACTCAAGATTCTTATACTACCATCTCTTTTTATTTAGCACATTAAAATCACAAAAAGGCCTTAATGAATAATGATATTCATTCCCACCTTACAAGGATTAACAAACATATTAGATAGATTACCAAAATAAAGGCTCACTGAGTCACAAAATACGCCAAGTTATGATGCACTACCTAACGGAATTATTAATTATGAACCAAAAAAGTTCGGAATTTGGTTCGATGTAGATATCCAGTAGCTAAGACATATAGTAACAAAACACCTACCAAGCTTTGCGCTCTTTCAGTTCAAAGACCGTAGTACTTTATCGAATTCTACGCATTTCGAGACAAATTTAATACGCATACAAACCTCGTATAACCTCGCATAACAAACGCTTCGAATTTTCCACTCTGAGATAACCCCTTGAAGTACACGTCTCTAATGTTACCATAGCAACAGGACAAACATCGCATCCAAAACATACGATCTGCTATTTCAAGAGAACTTTGACGCCGTCTTTCTTTGAAAAGTCGTTATAAATAGAGTGGAACAATATAACGAGATTGCGCATTCTTTTCGGATCGGAAAGATGCGTTCAGTTTTACTATAATAGGCGAAATAAAATCTTTATCTTTATCGGAAGAATCAAACTGGATGCCTTTAGCGCTGAAACAATGCAACATCGACTCCCGTTCGATGTTTTATACAGATTTAATTAGTGAAGTTAATGGAAAATCGCCTGAATAGAGTTAATTGGTGCTTCACGTTCCACAATCAGCTGGAATATACATGAAAGACAAATGAATTAGCACTTTAATGGAGGAATAATTACTGATAAATATTTGATACGTTACAGTTCTCCAAACTTTTTTTTCTTGTGTAAAATTGTGATTTGGGACATCCTGAAACGAGTGTCAATGACCTTCTTGATATTCAAGAGATTTCTTCCTTCCATGGAGATAGAACTGACGCATTCAACAACAAAGGCAGTGAAATTAACTTGGTAGCATGTGTTAGAATTCGTTCAAATAATAAATAAAGAAGAATTGTAATCAAAGGGTTAGGTACAAGAACTTAAGAACAACTTTCCTATTCTATTTCATAAGAAATTATATCATTTCACCCTTTACTATATGATATTAATATCGTAATTTTTATTCCTCACAATCTATTTTTTTTTGTAGATCCGTACTGCCAGGTTTTGAGGTGAACTATTATACCCCATCCTCAGGTATATATATATATAAAGAATGGCTATAATAAAGGAAATTGTATCAAAATTTGCTAAAACAGTTTGAATTTTGAATGGTTTTGGTGCTCACTTGTTGATAAAGCCACCATGTGGTGAAACATGTCACGTTTCGTTTAATAACAAAACGAAGTTTGTGAAAATTTATTACAAGTGTTTTTTCTATTTGGACTATAGTTGTAAACAACTTTTTATTTCAAAAGTAGATCAAAATAGTATTCTTCAATCAATGAACTAATATTTGCATCTCAGCATCTGAGAACTCTTTTGTCTCTTTCGTGTGAACGATTTTTCTATGTGTCTATTTCTGCTTTCTGTTTATTCTTTTCATTTGTCAAGATATTACAAATTTTATTTTTAATTTTATTTTTTTTTCTATTTTGTTATTTCTAATTCCGCATTCTAAATTAGCAATTATATTGTCGATGATTTTGTTGTTTTTCGCAATTTTTCTGCTGATTCTGAAAAACTTGGGTGATAAAATTGCTATCAAAATTGTTCAACGCGCTTAATTTTGTTTTCTACCTCTGCTACATTTGTGCAAGCTCCTTTAATGTACAAATTTAAACGAAGAGAGTTTAATAATATAGCGTACTCCTCCTTATTTTGCACCTTGCTAAACATGTTAGCCTTTGATTTAGATTTAATGAAATATGGAAATACTTGCAGATTCCTACATCTTACCAGAAAGTTGGGGATACATGCTATTCCCATCTGCATCGATTCTTTATCGCACTCATTAACTGGCAATACAACGGGCTATTTGACTCAATCTATATAAATCGACTCCAATTCATGTAAGGAGTGGAATCTCAACAACATCTATCAGATTCTCTCTCCATCGATTGCGTCGGAATGAGTTTCCGGGGTTATTCTTTCAAAATGTTACAAATTGTGGAAGTTTCGAATTCCGAGAAATGTTTAACTTGTACAATTCAGATAACGAAAATTTTTTAATTTCCTGGAGCATCCACCAGAATGATCATGAACTGTGTCGTTAGCTAAGGGGTACTGAGCGAGAAATATTAAGCTTGGACAATTCAGAGTATGAAAGAGTGAGAATTGTCTAAAGCATTTTTTATGTTCATTAAACCTAATAGAAAATGACCGTCCTGTTTGGCCTAGATAAAAAGAATATACATCGAAAAGAACGAATTATGCGTTTTATTCAATAGGCAACTCTCCATCCAAGTAGAGTAACAATTTGAATGGTCTCTCCAAAGACGGAAGTTTGCGATAAAAGTTCAGTAATCGTAAGAAACTATACTTTTAGTGTCGCACATATTATATTGACTTTCGTCGATATGTGGCATAAAAGCGTCTTTTCATTTTCAGGAAACTAGCCGATATATCGAGGTCTACAAGGGGTGTCGTCGTGCTGATGAGTGACAAATCTACTGCGACGAGGATACTCGAAGATGCCAGAAGACTCAATATGATGGATGGCCATTTCGTATGGTTATGGATCGACACTTCAGCCAATATTAGTTTTAGGTAAGTTTCGTTGAAAGTGAATGATCTCGAACAGCTCTCGTATTTGGCGTATAATCCGTCCGTGTCTACGAATGGTCGTTCGTTCTAGATCTCAAGATTCCGATCGAGTACAGACCGCGATATTGTGACACCAAAAGCTAGTATTGGTCATATCACGAATCTGTCATCGTTTCGGAGAATCTGAATGAGTTGTCAAAACAGTGTTGTCTGAAAAGTAACTTGATTGAATTATCATAGAAGGCCAAAAATAATCGCTAATGTGGTTTTACAGTTTCCATCTTACTCTGTAGCTGAAATTGTTATAATTCGAGACTCAGGTAATTCTATTCTTCTTCGTCTTATAACCATGGATTGTATTGTATTACGTTGAGAATATTTGCACCCTACGACCTAATAGACCTATTTATTGTGTCCCCTTGTACTTGTAACAGTTCCTCTAGCTCTGTAGCTTTGAGGAAGTTTTTCGGATGACTTCACGCTAGGTGAATCTCCCACTCCTATTTGGTACGCTCCAAAGTGTAGTGGCCTTTCGTTTCGTAAGATAGTGCATTCTGCAACGATGTGGTTTCGTTCTTCCCTTCGCAGTTTCGGCACTCTTCTTCTACTATTCCGAACATTCTTGTAATTCTCAAGGCTCTTCTTAGCTTGATGCAATTTTTAGATCTCTGCTGGTTATAATTCCTCAGCGGTGTCTTTTCCTGCATCTTTGCAGTCCAATACAGTGATGAGATCTTTTGTTGTCTGCTCCTTTTTCGAGTTCCTCCAGTATTGTACTTGTGCTTATCCCGTAGAAGGATTCAAAATTGGAGTATCAGTCCTTTTTTCAGCGACTTTGTCTGCTATTTCGTCACTCTCCACTCCGGTGTGTTCCGGTACCCATAGGTGGGTAACCGAATTGTTCTTAATTGGTTCGTTTAGTTTCCCTAAGCATTTTGAGGTTGTTAACTTGAGATCTCCGCACTACTGATGGCTATTTCTTGTATACGGAAATCTCTTTCTATATTGAACTGGAGGCATTTTCTTATAGCGTTGAAAAATGCTGGGAGATTTGCTTAAGCTTTCAGAGTTTTCAATTCCAGGTCCATATATTCCTATTCCACTTCCTTCTTTTGTTCCAGAGCCATCAGTGTACCATTTATTGGCCTTTTTACTGAGTTTTGGAATTGTGTTATTTTCTCATTCACGACTTAGCTTCATGTTAAATTCTTTCACGAAACTATACCTTCTTTCCATCTTATTTTGGGACATGTCTCAGGTTTGATGATTTGCAGGGAGTTGTCTATACCTGAGTTTGGTGATTCCAACTCAAGTCATTCTATATGTTGTCCTCATCGTCATACTCTCCATGAAGGAGGATCAGGATTACTTCTATAGCAGCCGTTGGGCATATTTTCATTATACCTCATCTATGGCGTAATGCATTACACAGGCTTCAAGGGTGATCTCCCAATTTTTTTGCAAAGTTTCTGCACATCATTAGGAATTTGAGGCTTTATTGACAGCAAAATGAGAAAATTCCGAAATAATGACACAGCTATTTATAGTGGTAGTGGTCAGTGGGAATGTGAAGAGTGGATTTCTGGGTAACGTCACAGAATTGTTACATTCTGAGGTTGATGTATCTCGGCAAAGATATATACACTACACCTTTACTTGAGACCGACAAGGCGAAACACTTGTCCAAAACTTGTTAACTGTGGTGTCACTAACCGATCAGAGACATATATTACTAATATATGTTGTTTCCTTGGAAAATTTACTGCTCACAACCTGTATGGTCTTATATTTACTGTTGCAGGAACACAACGGACGAAGAAAGAGAGAAGGATCGCGAAAAGAAAGACCTGGAGGACAGGTTCAAACGCAGCCTAACAAACAGTGATATAAGTGATATGCATATTAATTATTTATTAAGAAATGACCAGTATTTATTATTTAATCGTAACTACGGCGTTGAAACTTCTAAATTAAAAATCGCTACCGACGTTTCGACTAGAGTTAATCCGCTCAAACACAGTGACAACAAGACCGAACTTCCGTTCGGTCTGCTTTATCTGCGACCGCTTCCGGTTCGAGTGGACAGACATCTTGTTAAAGGTGCGGTCAGGTTGCTCGCGGCCACGCTGAAACACTTCCTGGAAAACTCGCCCGACTGGATTCTGCGGACCATCAGAAGTCATCAACTGATTACCAGCTGCTGGAAACCGTTACAGGACGTTGATAGGAACATCTCCAACTACCTAGGGAGGTACGTAATATTTTCTCAACCAGCAGCTTTCCGTCATAACAAAATTGTAACACAACAAATTTTATTATGTTAAATATCACTCTATTTAGAAGAAATTTGATTGCATTTTCTTTTAAATGGAGATCTTTCAGTAGCGTTGCAAACTTGCTCGTACTGATGAACTACATGAGGAGAGTGGAACAGCTGCCTGGAACTATAAATTTGTGACCTTACGGATCGATTTGCATCTTATCATTGACCACACAGCTTCCACATACAGACATTCTTTGATAATGTTGGTTTTTGGATGGATTATAATTACACTGATTTTGTGTAGATTTGGGATAAACATTTATTACGATTTATGCTCAAAGGAAAGTTAGATTCGAATGAACCGTATTATTATGTGGAGGTGGAGATAATGCACAACAACACAATAAAATAAGGGTATCCAAATAGAGAAATTCATACAATTATAATGGACTATATCGCACTGTTTATATTGAGAGGAAGCTCAACTAAATTGTATTCAACGAAACCGAACCTAAATTGTTCGTTTGTTCATTAATTACTGCATATACAGTCTGGTTAAAATACTGTATACACATAACAGATCTATTGTGAATTTCAGAGAACTTATAGTGCATTTGATTGAATCGAAATAATATAACTTAATTAACTGGACAGATTTCCAATAAAGCCGCATGTTAATTGTGTCTCATCCAAACAGGTGTGCTCGTTCTCGACCTAATTGACAAATATCATTATGATAATTTCACCGTTTATTAATTATTTCGTGTCGTTTGTTCATATTTGACTATTGATTTTTCTGATGCACTTTTACTGTATTTGGGAGTAACGTTAACAACGCTGCGAGCTCTTATTGATTCTCCACAATGAAAACATGATCGCTATTTTCAAATCAGGTTGAAGTATATGTTTCATTAGGATACTTATTATCAATAGTATTTTGCAATACTAGCAAGGTGAAACAGTTTCTACTGGTCGAATCTGTTACCTCATTGAGTCTGTAAAAAATTGCGAGTACTCTATTCTATTTGAATAGAATCAGCCGTTACTTGTTGAAAATCTACTGAAAAATTATATAAAATGATCAATCTTCACTAATTTAATGAATAAATGAAACTATATTTTCGCAAATACTGTAGCCTCTTCAAGAAAATATTACCAAACCTTACAACGAAAGATCTACCTAATATATAACTTTAATAATAATCTTGAGACGGTTATTTGCAGCTTACCTAGTTGGGTTTAACACATCAATTTTAATTACAATTTATTCGTTCATATATTCTATCAAACTAGTCAGTAACAATCAAACAATTGAAAATCAATTCAATCAAGAATTGAATACATGTATTAATTATTAATCAATCACAAAGTATATAGATAATGATTATGAAACATTTACACAATCTAATATAAATATTAGAATACGAATTATGAAACATCCAATTCACAATGTAAACTAGAAAATAGGTACTGAGGTACTCCTCAACAAATAGAATACATGTTTTAGTAGATATGTGTATAGTAAATTTTTGAATATTTTCAATGGATGATTGCTATATTTATCCACAGAATAATTATAGCCGATTATACCATGATGAATATGACAATTTTGTCCAACCGATAAACGTGAGAATGGTACGTGAATATTATCATTTATACGGGTTCCATATCACTGAAATATATTATTTGTTCCTGGTTTTTAATATTCAGCACCAGCCAAACATGCATTGGTCAGACAATACTTTCAAAAAGATCATCAAAGCATATAGTTTCATTAATAATAAATCTCATTCGGAAAACCATAACTTCAAATTCAAATGAAAGTGATAAACTTAATTTGTTAGTACCAACATATACTTAATAATTCACCCTTGTTAAATTTGTATAATTGAATGTTCCGTTTACTATCAGTTCATCGTTTAATTCCTCGATGGGTTAAGCCTAATTGGGTAAAATTCAAATAATCGTCTATCCTAAAATTAAAATTAAAATTATATATTAGATAAAGTCTTATGTAGTGAGTTTCATTTATCGTAGAGGGGAAATCTTGCATAGACGCCTCGGTGGACCATGCCAATGGGTGTGCCGAATTCTTACTGAACCCCTCTCCCGTGAGGTCGGTTCTCATTTCCAGAGGCAGCCTCATTGCACTGTGGTCACTAGTGTCCTATTGTGACCTCACATATTGCTATCTCTTCATCAGTCCAGTGTATTCCATGAAATTTAGTAGCCTGATGTGGGGGTTATTTCTGATTTCTTTCAGTGTAGTTTCATACTCTCCGAGGTATGTCCGCCGACCAACGGCGTATGCCGTGCACTGACACAGCTCATGCATGGGTGTCTCTTCTTCCATGCCGCAACCCTTGCATGTGGGCTCATCTACCAGATCCATCGTGCAGAGACGTATGTTGCATGGGGCGTGTGCGGTCAGTAATGCAACAAGATTCCGTATTTGTTATCTCCTGAACGCCAGTAGATTTTCGACTCGTTGCTGCTGGAGATCTCCCATCAGTCACTTGGAGTGCGACATACGGGGCAGTTTGCTTCAGTAGGCACGGTACTCTTTCTCGAATCATTTCTGGATTACAGATTTCGCTATGGCATCGGGAATGACACAGGTTGGCTCTGGTCGAATGAGGGGTGGTTCCGCACCCGCTTTAGCGAGTGCGACGACAGTTTCAGTCCCTTCGCGTAGTATCCCTAGACTCCCATACAAGTGTCACTCTATCGGGATTTTTTACTAGTGCCGTTAGTGCACATCGTGTGGTGATTCTGTATGACTCCAGTGCCTTAAGCAATGTTAAGTTGCTCACTATGATTGTGATTTGTCTATTCTCATAGGCTCTTTCCCTCATAATTGGAGCACATGTTGTAATAGCTACTATTTTTATTTGGAATTCTGTAGTGAGTTATTACTAAGTAATATTTGTTAGTGTAATTCGAACTGTCAACAGTCATTTCATTCGATTTTATATTTTATTTGTTTCCCATTTAGGAATGAACAGAAAATTATAGTCACATTTCGAATCTCATCTTCAGAAAAAGTCTTCAATAATTGGTCGTTAGCGTTGGCTGATTACCGTAACAAGGTATATCGTTTATTTTTCATTTCATGGCTTATTCATTTTCGTGAAATTGTGATAGAAAGATTATCCTAAATAATCCAGGTTCATGTAAAGGCATATTTACCTTATTTTCATCCTGTATTGCTTATTGACAATTCGATAACATATAAAAAATACTGATGAGCACGCAACGGTACACGTGAGTGCAAGGTTACATGTTATTCTAATTATATAGGATGTCAATTTCATGTGACGAGCGGACAACCTTTACAGTAGAGAGGGCGAGGACGATCCACGGAGGAGGGATTGTAGATGACATAAGATAATATAAGCATAAATTTGTATGTGATTAGAAGGTTTAACATAGTCGTAGTAAAGTCTAAGTCAGTCTTGAGTGACAGTTGTATTCATCGTTAAGATGAATCCTATTACAATTAGTGTGTGATTCCAACCCTCCGTTTCCTGTGCCAAGTCCCCTACACAACTTCTGCCGTATTACCATCAACGAAACTTTTCCCGATGTAACATAATGAATGTGCTAGAAGTCATCCTTAACGAAGTCACCAACGAGGGCTTCAAGTTTCCTGCCGGACAAATTCTCTATAAGATACTCGTGCTAATACAATAAATTTGAAAACTGTGTGATTCAGGTAACGGAAGATGTTCTGGTGACCTGTATTTGAATCAAATGTCCGCTTAATTCAGTCCTAACTCCTTACGGTTGGAATGATTCTCTTTGGAAATAGAAGATGTAGTTCATCGAGACCAACCTCCAGAACCGACATGATTCAAAGGAACAGCATGCACCAATGAGGTGTGCTTTGGGTGCTGAAGCACCCCCTGACCCAAAAATTCCCATTTTGTTAACATTTTAATGAAATAATTTGGTGAATCAATGGGATAGCAAGTTCAAATATCTACAGGAAAATTGGAGTGTACCCAGAAAATGTTACTATTGAAAAGCGGACTACGAGAGTTATATTTGAATTTGTGGAAAATGGGAGCTCAAATATCGAGATTGTAGTTTTATTTTTTCAACTATTATAAGCATCAAAAGCTACATATTGTTTTTAAAACTGTGAAAACTGACACTCTCACACATTATTCATGTTATGAAGATCTAAAAAGTACATCGTCCAACGTTTTTCTAATTTTGCGATCCCTTCAAAATAAAACGACTTCGGCAATCCTTCAAAATAATAATCCTTCCATTTTTAGAATATAAAATTGTTCACACCTTTGCTAATCAAACAAAGCGGATATAACGGCAACCTTGAGTTGAAATTCCCGAAAATGCTCACTCTGTGGTGAGAGTTTTGAAATTGTCGCTATTCTAATTTTATTGATTTCAAGTCATGTTCATACGCACTCCAAATAAATGAAAGTGATAGCGTAGGACATACTGTCATGTGGCAGTACCGAAACAATGCATTGAATGATTAACAAACGGTTCTCTCAAACATCTCCAATTGGTGTTTTTGAACTTCTGGTGGACATCAACGTCTTACTCGGTTCACCGATGAGTTCGTGAGAAAGCCAAACAGCTGTCCAGGACTGACAGTATCCTAGTTCAATCATACTACCTTGATTCACAACTTGGTAACTTGGGACATTCTTCGAAGTGAACATTGATTTAGTTTTATGTTACTATTGCGTTGCTCCAGAATTAGTTTAAACGCTCACCGTAACAATTTACTTTATGCAAAGCTTGAAAGTTGAGCGGTTTTTTTCGAAGAACTGAACTTTATGTAATCTCTGAACTTCAGCGGGCCCAGTAATTGGAGCATCGAGTTTCATCCATGCATTATTCACGGACCTATGATCAATTTAAATTACGCAATCGTGGTTAGGTTAGAATCTACTATTCGAATCTAGAATGAAACGTAAATTATGAATTTAATTTCATGAACATGAGTAATGTAAGTCAATAAGTTCCATCGTATCGGCTTCAGTATTGATACAGTGAACTGATTTGAATCTGCATACATTCCATGAGTGAATATAGACGCGGAGACTTTTTGAGTCGCTATATCGCCCATGTGTAATCTCAAGGTATTCCATATGGAATATACTTCCAAGAATACTGAGCGGGATCTAGTGCGAAACACAATAGAAAGCTATTGTAAGGCCTAAAAATAATCAGTGCAGACCCAGTTCAAAATACTCTAGAGGATTGCATCAATAGCAGCTCTATTCAACCTGAATCCAAATTGGAATTCAAATTTATCTGATATTTCACTGTAAATAAGAAACAACCACCTTTTTCTTAATTAAGAACAACGCGCATCAACAGCTATGTGTTATTAGCACCATTACTCATTATAACCTAGTTGAAATACTCATATCATTTTGTGTAAATTGGTATTTTCAAGAAATTTTAACACATGGTCTATTAAAGTCAGGTTGGATCTAGGTAAATTTGATATATCTTCTGGAAAATCTTCTAGGCGGTCATTTACGTATTTCTGGCACTCAAGAAGGTGTTCCACTATAATTGGCTCATTGCATTGATCCCTTATTGGTAGGTATTGATGCAAAATTTGGCTATCACATTTTGTTTTTTTTTTATTTTGCGGAATTGTCAGTATAATAGTGTTTGCTTGTTGTTTGATTTTTCCCAAGTTTGAATCGTTGAAACCTGTTCTATGGGATGTAAGAAGACCCAAAAACCATAATTTTTCAATATCTACCCAATACAAAATTTGGAAAATTTCGAAAATTCCAAGAAATCGAATAATCGCTGAAACTTGTTCCATAGGATCTAACAAGACCACCAATATTAATTTAGGGTATATTATTCTCCTAAAACATTCTTTTATTGAGGTCATATACTAGGATATTCCTAAAACTCAGAGGTTCTCAGCATGCTGTGACATGGTTAATCATCGTATAATGTTGAAACCAACCCTGGAATCGAAATCTTCGTCTAAAATAACGTATTATTACGTATTAGTTTTAACCGAATCGATGAAATCGACCAAAACCATTAGTTTTCCATACCTACTCTTTACAAAATATGGCAAATTCCGAAAATTCCAAAATATTCAAACAATCGGTGAAACTTGTTCTATGAATATGCATTTTGGGTATATTATTTTGATACAACATACTTTCATTGAGGTCACAATCTAGGAGGTTATTAGAATTCAGAATTTCAGGACGTTGTAATACGGTTAATCACGGTTTAAGGTTGGAACCAACCTAACACTCTAACACCTTAGCTCCTTCGAACTTCGTACTATGTAACATTTGTATGAAGAAGCTATTGTGCTAGCGAAACTATTGAGAATCGAACTTTTAATAGTTATTCTAGTTTAAACATAGCAACGGAGGACAGTTCAACGATATTATGTTCCATGGCATCAAGTTAGTGTTCTTGAAACTGATATAACGAAATCTTCTACATCTCACACATAAACCTTGTTCTAAAAAAACTTTTCAAGTGCTCTTAATGGAAAACGCACTGCTAGTAGAAACACTATTAATGATTCTCTTCCGTTCATTCCAAACTATTGTGGCGTCATAAGGAAACACATAATGATGTGTGTTGTCAAAAGATTGCACACAACAAGCTCAAGAGTGATGATATTGCTTTATCACATCCTGGATTTTTCTTTATTCACGGTCTGACAGACAGTCACGGCATTACTTTGAGAGCAGCATCTAGAAATAAATCGCTTCGTATATCGTAGCGTTATTCGTGAGATAAATGGACATTACAACCGTTACCTAAGTAGTTTATTTTTACATATTCTATTCAAGATTGGGACGATCGCATATGGCGTTATTTCGGCCATGCTCTCGTCCGACGTCGCGTCACGAATTGTTTTTCGTTTCGAACGCACATAAATCGACGATAAATCAGCATTTTTTTAAACGATTTACGAGATACACTAAATTTCTCGATGTTATTCCGATACACAATGTTCGTTCGAATTGAGATCCTTTGTCGGCTCTGCGGAATATTTATTACTGGAGTTTTAAGCGCGTAACAACGCTCGCTGCCGGCCTCAAAATCATTTCGATATCATATGAATCATGCGAGTCTGGGTGTTGTGCCGACCGAAAAGGAACTCGGGTAGGGTTTTGTGACGCCTCCAATCGGAAGAGTTCGTGACAGTAAGAGTTTTTATTATGGATTGAGAAATATCAGCGATTGTAAAAGAGGTTGAACACGCTAGCGGCTCAATAATTTGGTAATTGACTGGTTCAAATAATTGTTCTTAGTCCAGGCATTTAACGAGGAAAATCCAAGATTTTTGTCCGAATGTCGACGAGTTCTAATTTTGGTCTATTCTTATGTCTTTTTTTTCTCATCTCCCTAGTCAAAGTCGGGATACTGCATGATTTGATTGAGTTTTGAATTCATATTCCTTATACAATTGAGAATGTTATCCGAATCGAATAGTTAAGATAATGGTCTTGAATTATCAACTGGATGAGGAATCAAGATACTTAACTCATGTTCAGAACAATTGTTCATGGCTATAAGTGCATTATTGTCACATATGATGCAGAATATTTCGTGTATCCAATTGGATCTAATTTAAAAATAATTGACAACATTTACTGCGATTTCACTACGACACTCTTGCTCTGTTATTGTTGTTACTACAGAATATTTCACAGGGACAGTCGATATCCATTGTTTTCTTAGTCTGTGAGTCTAACATCACGGCTACAATGTAGGACAATTGACAGAATCTGCCTTACGCTCAGCAGCTTTTGTCATTGAAAATCAGATTGGGGATTGAGGAAGGATATGTGGAAGGAGCTTTCCTAGACGCAGAGGGTGTCCTCCATCAATATGCAATTTCCTGCAGATAACACTATTCATTCATTAATCGGAAATTATCTGTGAACCATCGGATTTAATATAGCGACCGTGTTTGATTGAATGCCATAATTTGACGCATTTAATAACAGTTGTCATATATATGCGATTCTAACAGCATTTCGGTCGCTACGAACTACGTTACCCTCCCGTGGCTCCCCAAAAGGTTTATTAATTCCGTTTCTAATTTACAAAGCTGAATTTCAGTTCCGGGAAAACCTTCACACATGAATTGAGTGCCACTCTACCCCTTTAGTACTGCGTGTCCTATAAATATGTAAATGCGTAACTGAAAACATGTGGCGAAGTTACTAAATCATCTTCTGCCCAAGCTTGTTATGCTTTATTAATGGACTTATGTAGAGGAATATTCAGACGTACACTATTTCAGTTGGGAAGTTGATTAATTATTCGATGTTTCAGAGTGGATTCCAATTTTTGGCATTTAACTCTGCAGCCACATTTAGATAAATTATCATCACTTTTTCCGAAAAGCTGTTCTCTCGCGTTAGGTTGACCACTTTCTCTTATTATGTCTCTTCTGCTCAACAAAATTTACCTAATATGTGACCATCTGCAACAATAACTCCGGTATTCAATTTGGATCCAGCAAATCAACGTCACATAATATTAGTACCTAAGGTAGCGGAAACTATTGTGTCCAATAAAAGACGTATTTTTCTTTTTAATAAAAATAAACTTCCTATTGAGCAACACGATAATCAGTAATAAAAAAACTTCTACTTCAATGATGGGTTAAAAGCATTAGATTCTAAAGTCAATGTAGATGTTTAATATATCGATTTTTTGAAGGCTACTATCCAAGCATGGGCAGTATATTATGAGAGATGGTAATACTATAGATGAAGTTGAAATTCTGAACCAACTCGGAGTTACCATAATTTCGGAACGGTCTTGGACTCCACATATCTTGACAGTTACAAGAAAATGATTCAATAAATATCTTATTGGAAAAGCATTGAAAGACTGATCCTCATGGACTATATACGAGACCAGTTATTTTTGAGTTCACTAGATCTATGTGGTATCGTACTCTAATTCGAGATTCCGATATGCTGGAACGTGTCCAACGACGTGCCACTAGAGTAACTTTCATCCGAACACGCCCATCGTACGAAAATAGGTTGAAACTGGCTGAAATGACCCTATTCGTTGAACGACGGCCAGGAGGCCACCTCGTTGTTTCTTTCAGGGCACTCCTTGGACTTTTCGAACTATACTATATGCCTTAAACACCAATCATTTGCGAGCGCATGAACAAAAACTGCGAAAGGAAAATTTCAAGACAACCCAATTACAACATTTCCTTCGAAATAGAGTGTTTACAGTGAGGAATAATCTACCCTAATCTGTTGTATGTCCTTCATCCCTTAATGTGTTCAAAAACAATTCTGATCTTTGCACACAGTGGCTTTGTTGATTTTTTTTGTTTTGGTTAATTTGAAATTCACACCGATCTCAATTTTATTTTATTTATATATACCGCTTAGGCATCTAGACCCTTTACCAGTGATGCACATACCGCGGCCTCTCGTGCCGCATGCGGCCTGCCAACGAATTTTAAAAATTGTTCGAAAAACTAAAAAAGTATTATTGGGTACCTACCACTTTCTTGTTCAGGTTTACTACGTAGGACAGGTTTCTACTCGCCGGTCCAAGCATATTGTTACGATACTAGAATTCTGTCGAATCAACTAGATTTCTCGAAGGTTCGCGAAACACGTCGGTATTATCACCGAACAATGTGGAAGGTCCTCGATGTTTGGTAACTCGTATAAATACGACACATCGCTCGCCACCGGGGCAGTAAAGTTTTAACTATGGACAAGCGAACGTTATACTGATTGAACTGTTAATCTGTGAGGAATAAATATTTCGTCGTTCGATCTTTGCATCTACCTACGTAACAATATAATATCAATTTTTATATGGATAAGCCAGGGCCCAGTAATAAACGTAGTCGTAAGGTTGTAGATGGAAATCGACAGTTTCAAGATATTTGGACCGAAAAATACTTTTTTATTTCATCGCATAACAAAATTGTCTGTTTAATATGCAAGAGTAATGTTTCTATTCCGAAGCAATATAATGTGAAGAGGCGCTATGAAACCAGCATCCTACTTTTACCAAATTGAATGGCGAAAATCGAACACAAAAAATGTCCACTTTACAACGTGAACTAATAGGCCAGCAAGCTATGTTTACAAAACCAATTCAAGATGCTGAAACAACTACTGAAGTTAGCTCTGAAATATCTTGAATAATGGCGAAAACTTGTCGGCCTTTTAAAGATGGTGAGTTTGTTAAACAATGTTCAGATATCACCGCAAAAAAAATGTGTCCGGAAAATGCAAAGAAGTGTGAGAAAATTCAGTTGGGTCGGATGACAGTTCAAGGAAGAATTACCGCATTAGCAGCTAATATAGAAGAGCAGTTAGGTGCGAAATCGGAAAGTTTTGAGTCTTTCTCTATAGCACTCGGCGAATCTACAGATATAAGTTCCACTGCTCAACTCTTAATATTTTTAGGAGGTGTAACGCAGAATTTTGAAGTGAGTGAAGAACTAATTGGTATGAGTTATTTGACAAGTCAAACCAAGGGGAGTGACATGCTCAAAGCTCTTCTGGAAAAATGTTCTATAATGGATTTGGATTCAACAAAAATATCTGGAATTACGACTGACGGAGCACCTTCAATGGTTGGAAGTAAATTTGGGATATTAACTATGTTAAGAGTATTTACAAACTAAAAACATAGATACCAAGGACTTAATGTAGTTTCATTGCATTATAGGTACATGAAAAGGTCCTCTGTTCGAAATTATCGAGGTTTGAAAATATGATGAAAGTTGTAGTACCTACTGTGAACTTTATAAAATCACGAGGTCTCAATCACACAATCAACAATTCAAACAATTTCTCGAGGATATTGAAAGCGAATATGGTGATCCCTTGTTTTACACTGAAGTAAGGTGGCTAAGTCGTGGGTTGACTCTAGAGCAGTTTCTTAACTTGATTGAAGAATTCAAAATATTTCTGGCGGAAAAGAAAAAGGACATCTCCGAACTCGACAACCCTGATTGACTGTGTGACTTAGCGTTTCTTGTAGACATCACAAATCAGTTGAATGTCTCAAAGTCTCCAAGGCAAAGATCTATTGATTTCGCAGTTATACTCTCATGTTTCGTTCTTTCAATGCAAATTAAATATTTTCAGGACAAAAATCAATTCAACCAATTACGGCCATTTTCCAAACTACAAAAAAAAATGGAGAAGTTTAATCAAACTGACGTCAATTTCGCTTATGTTGAAAAAATTGATATTTTGATACAAGCTTTTCAAGACTTCAGAAAAGTTAATCAAAATCCGCCAAAAAACACATAAGTTACAAGGGTGGTAAATCCTTAACGTGGACATCCTGTATATGGTATATAAACTAAATATCAACGAAACTAGGTATGGCGGTAATTAACGGTAGAAAAACTTTATTTTGCATATATCACTTACAGAGACATCTAATGTCGAGGCTCATGTACCGCGAAAATTCCATGTGGATAAGAAGTTACGCATAAATCAAATGAAGGAAAGTATCACCGTTACTTTCCAACTCACTTTATGAGCTGAACGTGAGAGAAGCGGTTAGCTAGCTGGTGCTGTAGGCTCAACTTTTCAAACTTCCCTCATATGGTTACATGTTCCATAATTCATCAACTTCATATAATTAAATGCCATGTCACTGATGTATGAACCGCATACGTGATCTATATAAACATGGACTGAACTTTTTGAATTTCACGGCAATGAAGCGTTCTCATGGTGTGTGGTTTGCTGATAGACACCAAGCCCATTTTCCTTGTACAACGAGCTATGCACTTACATCTGGGGTAATTCGCTTGGGTCAACTAGGGACGTACAGCAGCACTGGAAAGTCGCTAGATCTGATATAATGAGTAAAGAGCTTCTAATTTTATTTGTTACACAGTTTATTTATTCAAGTGGTTAGTTGATTTGAAACTTTAAAATAAATTTGTTGCGATCATATCATATCTCATACTTATACAAAGTTCGGCAAAAGAATTACCTTATAAAAACTGCCGGAAATCATTATAAGGTGAATCAATTTCTATTTGATTAAGACATATTATATAGCATTACTATTAACCTTTTTGCGGTATCTATGCAACGTTATAAAATCAATAGAATAATGATCAGCGACGGTTCTAATGGACCTTCCATTTTTCATAACTTCATTTGCATTCTCACGAAACGTTTCGGTTGGTACTTTACTTTTTTTTGTTTTTCGTTTGTAGTTTCAAACATACGAGTACATTGAGCTCTCTAGAATAGAATCGTAAAAAGTTCAACAGTTTCATAATGAATTCCTTTCATTTTGTTGAAAAGCTCCAAACGTGAAAAGTTTAACCAGGCGATTTGTTCGTTAGGTTCGACGTCGAATCACTCTTTACCAATGCTCCCATTTCAGATATCTATGATAATTGAAGATAATAAAAATGAATATTATAATCAACTTTATTAGTAATATGAATAAAAACTAAGATCAAAATCTATACTCAAATAAAACAAACCTAGATAATCTAAATTAACTAAAAGAGAAATGGAATTAACATTATTAAATTCATACCCAACCAGGATGAACCTAGGGGATCGAAACTAAATGAAATAATTTGAAAGTATTATTGAACTTAACTTGAATAAAAACTGAGAACAACAACTTGGATCAAAAATCTAAATCAACTCTGATTTAGCGAAATCCACCTTTCTTACCAAAAACACCCTAAAGAAACTATAAAGCTTAATTGATTGAAATAAAGTGTCACGTGATTTATCAAAAGACTAATTCAAGCTATAAATATAACTGAAGGTTTTAGGCATTATCCCTGGTATTCGTAATGTGTCCTTTTTCTCAAGAACCAATCTACAATTCGGAAAAGGATCCCTGAATTGTTCAATCAATAAGCAGTAAGATTCCTCTCTTGAGATCTCTAGTTCAGGATGGTTTCGGTGGGGATTTCTCAATCTATCTGTCCTTAACTGATTTGAATGTATTTGAAACATATCCATATGGTAAACATTAGCAATATAGCTATCATTCCTTTACCGTCCTAAATTGGTTATTGATCTTGACAGGTTTATGATTTCCTTTACAACCAAACTTTTGTGAACTTATTGCAACCTCTTAACCATATCAGCTAAGCGAGTGTGAATTGTCTTATATTTATTCTAGAAATTCCTTTACTTTCCTCAATCTACATTTGTTATTGAAAACATCTGGCGACCACTAAATGTTCTTTACTTTTAGATGTCTTAATTTTACTTGAAATTTTAATTTTCTAAGAATGATTTTGCTGTTAAATATTGGAAATAACCTGTGGTAAATCCTTATTATATTATTAACTAATTATTAGTATTACACACTTCGCACAATTTATAAGTTCACGAAGCTAGTGTTGTTATTCATTCGAATTGGTCAGTTTGTCTATCAAACATCTGTCATCTCTAAGTTTAATATTCAACCAAGGAAAGAAGGACCCTTCTAATATTGCTGCCATCGATTGCCATATATGTCTGACCTTGTCTTTGGTCAGCGTATAATTAGCCGCATTCTGATTAATCTCAGTAGCAACAGATTCTCAATTCGAAATTAAAAAAAAAACCGGTTAAAGTTTCTCCCGCTTAGGTAAGTTTTAATTAAAAATGCTTTCCAACTTTGTTCGGAACATTATCCATAAGCAAGTCATTCGAGAAATATTTCACGGACCTGCCAAGCATAATTTTCCGGTCGTTTTAATGCAACGACAGTATCTTGTAACACTTCCAAAACATCGCACGTATCACCGCAAACTTTAGCGTTAAACATTCTACATAGCATGTAGTTCCAAGGAGAAATTGATGCGGTTTTTGTGGAAGGCAAATAAGCACCTGAATTCCGTTTTAGCGGAAACGCCGTTTCGCGGAGAATAGAGAGATATTCTCTGTGTGCAGTAGAAGCGGAGACGCCATCCTTAATCACTCTATCTGTAAATAGGTCAGGCAAAAACGCCGGCCGAGGAAATATAAATTATCGTGGTTTTAGTACCGAAAGCAGTACAGTTTAGGTCTCACATAATGCAAGTTTTCTTTTCGCGTTCAACTTAGTTCGTTGTTGCGAGTGCAACTAATACGAATTGATGAGCCTTAGATTTTGAAAACAAGATCCTTCCGCCTCGATCCTTGAAGTTAATTAATTTATAATTCCGAAGCTTAATAGGCAATTTCGAATTCGAAGAGTGTTAAATTATAGTTTCGTAAGATT
The DNA here is from genome assembly GCA_958510875.1 of Endomychus coccineus. Classification (NCBI taxonomy): domain Eukaryota; kingdom Metazoa; phylum Arthropoda; class Insecta; order Coleoptera; family Endomychidae; genus Endomychus; species Endomychus coccineus. The sequence continues at coordinate 178,743,846 of OY294069.1, forward strand.
AAAATCCGTTAGCGACAGAAATACGTTACAATGGATTAGCGTAACAGACACATCGCAAATTGAAAAATAGTTTCATATTTGCAAATTTGCATTCCTACTGTACAGGCTGGGTAAATTTCCATGTTCGTTTAGGGTAACTCGGTAGCTGTAAGAGATAAAACATAGGAAAATACGTTCTCGACCATTTTTCTGGAACAAATTTACCGGCCAAAACGAAAAACTTACATCGCATCCGAGCGTTAAAAGCCTCGAACAACATAGCAGATATTTATGATACATTTGTAACATGTCTCTCTCTTTATGAAGCTCTATAAAACTTCACTTGAAGAATTTATATTATCCCTAATCCCCGAACTATTTATTGATCGTGTTGTCATTGGATTTAGTCATCCATGACACGTTGGAGTTTGATCCCAATCGTTGATTAGTCGGAAAAAACCTGAAAAATATCATTGACACTGACCCTTTTATTTCACAAAGACACAGATATCCAACCACAATGAACCTAGTGGATCGAAGTCTAATGAACTGATTTGTATGTATTATTAAATTTGAACTTGAATGAAAACTGAAAACGGCAAGCTTTGATTGAAAATCTGAAACGGCTCTGATTTGGCGAAGTTCACCCTTCTTACCAAAAATACTCAGGAGGAACTAATAAGTTGAATTAATTGAAATTGACTAAGTGCAGGCTTTAGGTTTTCCCGTCCAAAAAAAATCCTGAGCCTTAAGTGTCCTATCACTGCAAAAAAAACAATATTCGATCTTCCTGGCCGTCGCCTAATAGCATAAGCTGTTGCATTGTCTCCGGGATGACGATTTCCTGCCGTCTCTTTGGTAACGATTTAACTCCCAAAGCTTTTTGCCTGCCTCTGTAGACTCTATCTTGCAAGTGTTAGTACTTCCACTACAAAGTCAAGTTCAGCGTCCTTAACTTGCATCAGCTCATGACGATAGATTTCAGGAATTGGTAGCAACTCCTCCCGTGTACGAACTGAGAGGAATAAACTCGATAATTTTTAATCCGCCCGAAACGAGAGGGTTACAGGTAGTTTTTGATTTACGCACAAAACGCGTCGCCCGAAACAAGAAATCACCCTCAAGATAGATTAGCAATGGGAAATGGAATGGAAATCCACAAACACCCTATCATTTGAATACAATATAGAATCGCTTTCAGCATGATTATTACTCATGCAATAATTGGTACCCACAAACTTCTCAGATCGCATAAAGCAAGTTTCATGAGATACATGATCCTTCTGATATTTTCGCATTTTCCCTAATTTCACAAGGGGTAGACGGAAAACTAGTGATGTTGAATATTATATTAACAGAAGTTACGGATAAATATTGAGCGACATAATTCCGACATAAACATATCAGGACCTACCCCAAAGAATGCATGTACTTGCTAACAAGACAATAAAACTGTTCGTTCAAACGTTATAATGATTTGTGGATTCTTCTATGCAAAATAGCACTGGATGCAGGCTCTTTATACATGATTAATGCGTTGAAAATGTAAATACGAACCGGAAGCACTCACAAAGTACTCTAGAATAATCCATTTCTGAAATATAACAAACTTCTGAGCGCGTATTTCTAGGTTGATTGAAAACAAAAGCTAATGCATCAAATATATAAGCAATGTCTAGTTGAATACAGATTCTACTACTTCAATTTTGTATTCTAACGGGTGGCGTCCTTCATTTCACCAGTTACGTGCATTTTGCAGAACGCAAGAGGAAGAAGAACTTTAATGGTAGGTTGCGTTATTTTGTATTCCTGAAGCTTTGACAGGATAAATTGTTAGAAAATGAAGTGATAAGCTATAATTACGAAAGAAATTAGCGTCCTATAATGGAGATACAGTCGTACTGAACAATATTAGATGTAAACAAATATCTTACATGAATTATTTGTGGTTGCGCTGGAAAGATTTTCATACGTCTCGAAGATGATCCGTTTCAGAAACGAAGGCCGATATGATTCATGAATACTGATGCTTACCTTCATAACACGAGCAGCAATTTGATCTGAACCTTTCATCACGCTCGATGCATGTCTTCTGTTGAATTTAACATTGATCAAAAGACATAAAAATAGGTGAATCACATAATTTATACCAAAAGTCGGGAAATGTGTTGATTGGAATAACTGTTGAGCTCTGGATGTTTTTTTCAAAGATATTGACAATGCCATGTTAATGCGCCCAGTTCGTATTACCAACGATTTGTTGAGAAATAAAAAATCAAAGCTTTTCGAATGCTTGAATGGTTCCCGTTCCTTTTAAAACTTTCGCCAAAGCAATTGTTGGAAAATTTGGGAAATATCTAGTGGTAGCATTTGACCGACTCTGTCACCAAAGCCTTCTCGGGGGAAACTTCCGTCATATGGTTTGCCGCCTCAACTTTGTTGCGTACTATCGAGTTTTTAATCAGATAGATCACTCTATGTGGTGATTGATGGCGTATCCTCCGATACAATGGCTATCAACGCTGGTGTTCCACATGTATCTGTTTTGGCACAAATTTTTTTCTGCTCCATATTAACGATCTGTTGGAAGTAACCACATGTCCCATCCACAGCTTTTGCACACTTCATACCGCATTTTTTTAGGAGCCCGTATACCATCCAATACTGTCAGAGGAGCGACACAGGGACACGTTGAGGCAATTAATGGAGACCTTGCAATGATTTTGAAATGTGGATCTGAAGATCTAGTTCAGTTTAATGCAACCAAAACTCAAGTTTGCATCTTTTTTGGGAAGGCGGTTCTCCCAATCTCAAATATGATCATGTCAGGTACAACTATTGCTTTGAAATTTTCTATATACATGCTCGAGAGCACCCTCCCATGGGATGTTCATGTGAGGTCCATTACAAGCACCGCTCCAGATAAACTTGGTTTTCTATTCCATGACAGGAGCAACTCTACATCGCAGCAGCTGTATGTTGTCATACTTACGAATTCTTCGACCTCTCTAGAACATCGTAGAAAGATCCAAACCTTCGAAAAAATTAGAATGCCCATCTCGTCTCCCAACATTCCACAGGTGGCTTATACGATGCTCTACAAAAATTGTAGGTTTTTCTCTCGTATAGTCAATGTATTGAAAAAAAGAATGAAAAAATATATTTTATCATGAAAGAATCATTTCATATCATTTCCAAATATAGAGCATAAATTTACACGAATCTTGTAATGTGCATGAGAAAATCACACGAGGTACAGAGTTCAGTTCAGAATATGTAAAAGTGACATCGTGACTGGTAGGAAAATGCTCGGACAGAACACAACGAAATAACTGCAGGTAGTAAGTACACTGTGGTATCAATAGCAATGAAAAAAATAACAAGCCAGAATACAGCTACAAATATTGGACCAAAATCCTTAGTGCATATGGGACTGGGCTAAACAACATGAAAGCGAGGGCTGGAATGCAGCCCCTCGCATCCACCATGGAATTCTACTGAAAGCAAATACTAAACTTACACCCACATTATGTGACCTCAAGAAGAGGAAGTCATAATTTTAACTATAATTCTAATTTCGCTGATGAACTGACAAACTGATATATTTATGAGAGTTTATGTTAAATCTGCTTTCGAATGCGAATCTTAGCCGAAACTCTTGCTTAGTAACACGCTTACTAAAAGTTCCGCTGAATAGTATATATAATTCAGTGTATAATGACTGTGGATAAGCGTTGTAATTGCTTCACTAAGAGGGATGTTTCTACCAGGTACCTGGAACACTTTTATCATGTTCGTACTAATAAAATAAGTCTGCCATAACAAACCATGTCTCACAAACGGATCATACAATCACAAAATAGTCTTTCTCAAATTCTATCTCTCTCGCTTTCTCAAAATACGAAGACAAGTCTTACTTAGAAACATTGGAAGCTAAAGAAATGAATAAATACTCTGAATTCTACCTAGTAAACTTTAATGTATTGATATATACAAGCTCAAAATCTGTGTTTTTGTAGACGGGAATTGGTGGTATCAATCATACATGAAGCGATACATCTCTCGAATGACTAAACCAACGGTTAAATGGCGAGTGATTGAGTTATGCGAAATATCCTGTTCGTATGAACCGTCAGATGTTGCATACCGTTCCATTGTTGTCGACACGATTTAGGAAATTTGATTTCTGATAGTGGAGATAGCTACAAGAGTCACTTCTGTGAGACGAGACATCAGGAATATAGCTTATGCATTGGAAATTCAATCTCCCGAGTGGTTAGTTTTGTGCAAGCTTTATTCTTCATAATTCAAAGCAATAGTAGAATATGGAATATATTCTGCTCTACGCTCTACTAGTTTGTTATAGTTGAACAAGAAGCTGTGATGTAATAAACTATAAAAGAGTTCACACTGTGGTTATATTATAACACCATTGATGATATAATAATCACCCTTATCCACTAAAAATAATATTATTGTACTGAGGATCTGTTGGCTACCAAGTAGCCATCATCAGAGTAAGCTAAATTATAAATCAAAATGTGTCTGCTTAAATACTATTTGGTGATAGTAATTTGAACAATGGGTTATCCTCAGCTGGAGATTCGGAATTTAATAAATTGCTTTTTCGTTTATACATTTCCATCTCTTGTGAATTACCTGGACATTTGTCTCTACTGTGTCTTAAAAGTGATAAGCTTTTTATTTATTTTTCTTCATATGGGCAAAATGTTCCTTATAACGAGTTGAAACGTTCCTTCTAGTTGATTCCAAATGACATTTTGAATACGACTCACGATTGATTTTGCAAATACCGGATTTGACGAAATCTGAAATTTATCAAAGTTATCGCCTAAACAACGGTGTTTTACATTGCTCTCACATCTATAAACTGGTTGTATAGCAAATTTAGAAGATAAATTATGCAATTTATTAATTACTGAAGAATGATGAGTGAAAATTTTGAATTATTTGGAGGTAATGGCTCTAATTTGGTTAATTGGCTACGTTCCAATTTCTTTTTATGCTTAGAAATTAAATTATTGATCAAACATCTGTGTCCAACGCAATTTGCTTTCATTATTATTATTACTATTAACTAATTTAGAATTATTGTACAAAATACCCGCACGGTAACATTACACAAATGAAAAATATTACGTATTTATTATTTATGAAGAATGCGACAGAGCTATACCAAGAACGTATAATACATTTGGTTCTAGATATCCCGAAAAATATAAACTATCAGCAAACACTGTCAAGCAAATAATATATAACAACATAACTTTTCGGTTCCGTCAAGGAAATAATACTAAATGACGTTTCTTTATTTTCTGAAAATCGTTTAGCTTCATCAATTTTGAAGACGCCCGCTTGACAAAGGTGGAAAACTAGTATTTTGTGAATAAATCGAGAACGATAATATTCAGGTATATGGAACCAGACACAAAGTTGCCCTAAGTTTTTGTGTTGAATACGGCTACTATAAAACAAATAGTGGTTTCCATTTGAAAATTAAGAGTGTCTGGTATTTTTTGAAATAGTACTTCAATAATTTTTTGTGAGCATCTTGTAGAAGATCGGAAACTTTCTTCCAGGTATTTCTCTATGCTAAGTCTTCGACTACAAGAGCGCGTTACGAAATAGGTAGCCGTCATGAAGAAACTGTCAATCAAGTACAGGTCTGCACCTGTAATATTTACTCTACAATTGCGAATATCTTAAAAACAGTTGAATTTAGGTATTGGACATAATGTATGAAAAGTACCTAACATTTTTCATAGAATCCAACATTGCAATGAATTATAGGATATTCTATTTAAAATAAAGAAGTTGTCATTGATTTCCGAAATAACAGAAAGTGCCTCATCTTGAAAATATTTTTGATAAATAGTACTCATTAATTTTGGTTAGCTGCCAAATTCTTGAAGAAATTCTATTTTCAATTTTTGAGATATCAATCGATGAAATTCGTGGTGAGACACCCTGTATTATCCTTTTTTATATCCAATGGGGAACTGACCATAAATTTGGTGAATGAATAACGCAACACTTTGGAGGGTGGCTCAATCTAATCTCATGTTTTTACTTTAATTTTTCGAGTGAAATCGCTAAAGCATCGTATGAATTATTGATGGTAGTGCAGAACAACGTAAGCCGTCAAGAAAGAGGGCGCTGCATTGCTGGAAGGATAACAAAATAATAAAATAACTTATGTGTGTTGTTTGTTCGAAACCCTGCTGGGACTAGGTACGTTGAAGCGAAGCGGAACTAGCGGGGGCATTTCAAGATAAAGAATTACTATCCTCGCCTCCTAAATTCTACAGTGTAAGGAGATCTTGGTGTAGAACGTGCCTATACTGCGTTTTACGGCACATACCGTTGTGTTATCAAATAATTGAATTATGATAGAAAAGCTTACAATACTCTTATAGAAGGAAGCTGTGAATATACAGAAGTGAAGGTTCCTATAAAAGCAAAATATGGCATTTGAAGGAGTGCACTTGGTTATTGTGAGTTTAATACTAGGCCGAGCTTCCATAGATGGTGGTATAGACGACAGTGGCCTATGTATAGCCTGCTTTGCTCCAAAAGGATTTTAGGTCTTGTAGAATAATTTATAATGAACGCTGCAGATTGCAGCCAGCGTGAATGGATAGTATAGCCACATTTTCTTTCTGATGGGCACTACACACACACCGTGGAGATAGTGACAAATGACTTCCTCATTTCAATTTGCCGAAGATACAACACTTGCACCTGGTGGGAAACTTGGAGCGAAAGTATTCAATACTATAAACAATTCGGTAATCAAATTGTGACAAATATCATGCCGTCCAAATAGTCATTTATATCGTATTTTAATACTGAATTCATTTCAACTAAAGCTACCACATTGTATGTTTCAACCGCAATAAAATAATGATCAGTACTGTCCTCTATTTTCTCACTTCCCCTTTTTGTGCTTTATTCGAAATCGTTGTGAGTCCTCATTTCTACATTATCTAAACAACGAAGCATAAAATCGGTTGCACTTGAGTTTTTGCATGCGGAAATTCATTAACTCTGTCGAAATTCTGTGCAAAAAGCGTTCACATACAGAAAGCGCTCGATGCTACGAAGGGTTGTGTATCGTTAAATTCTTCACAGATTCCTAAGACAGTAAAAAACTTGTCATTGCGGGTTATATTATAATATTCCTGATTGAATTCTGGACCACATCGATCTTTTGTTTTTTCTTAAATCAGTTGTTCTGACTATAATTGCATTGATACAACAAAGGAAAACAAGGATCAAGATGAATTCTATTGCTCCAAAGAATTTGATGAGCCTAGTAGAATGAGATTTTGACTTCAAAATAAGTCCGCAAACTTAATTTTGATGTCCATTGCTCGTCAGAAAAAAAACCACAATCTGAAAACTGGTATTTTTTCTAATAGTAAAAGTGGGTGAGTAGTTTGTCGCAATGATTATTTCGAAAATTATCAATTTTTCGAGGAAAATAGACATCCTTGGGCTAATAATGTTTGAGCTCAGCTCTGTTACGTTTCTTGACTATCAGACGTAATGTTTCTCTTTAAAATCACTATGAGCCGGACAATTTGGCTAACATTGAGATCAAGTTATATTGCGTTTGGTGAATATATGTTTTTACCGATTGTGGTAATTACCACTTGTTAATGCTAACGGGCACGTTTCTCTGTACATTGTGAATGTCACATGGCTGGAGTGGGTTTTATTGGGAATCTTGGATTTCGCTTAAGTTATGTTCTAGCTTCTTTTGAGGGACTAATTGAATCTGTATCATGTTCCAATCAGGCGGCATATTTCTAAACAGATGTGGTTCTTGTTGTTGGCAGATCTGCTTTATATAGAAGGTATAATACAGAACCAAACACGTTGTCCTGAAGACCACCTATGTGTATAGGATGAAAGTCGGTATGTTGAATATCTTGCTTCACAAGAAAGTGTCCCTCTTTCAGATAGGATTTGAGCAGTTGATATTTAGACTTCCAAACCACTCTGTCAGGATTTACCAAAAGCTAGTGATATTTCGAGAAATGCTGCAGAACAGTAATTGTGGCTCAGGTTGATTTGAAATTTTAGGCGATGTGTATTTCTTTATGACTTTTTGAATGTTTTAATGGGAGGTATTGTTTGATAATAAGGCAGATGAAAGAGGTTTTAATTCTAACTTTAAGGATTGGGGTTAAGATATTTTGACAGCTCTGTGTACCAAGGAGTTTAGGACATATTGCTTTTGGGCAGGATGATGGCAGGGAGTGGACCTTTTGATTCAACTCCCAAGGTGAAAAGGATTTTGAGATATTATGAATTTGAATGATTGAGGATCAAGTTTGGGAGTCCTGTCTCAATTCTCCTTTGTTTTCAAGGTGTTTTTGCTATTGGAATTAAACTTATTCTATTGGTTATGACATTTTATTAGGGTCATAAACTAGCATACTGTATCACTATAGCATGGTATGTGATCTCATAAGCTAACCATCAAGTTTGGAACATGAAGAGTTATCGGTATGATGTATATCGGTTGTCGGTCTGGTAATTGTGATCAATTGTTCACATAATTAGTTAATAGAGTGATTCGGAACGTTAAATGGGATAATCACGATTGTGAAGATCGGCTAATTTGGTTGGTCTGTTATAATAAAATTGGCGTCAAGTTAGTCTCATTAGGCTTGGCGACATTACGTAGTCATCAGCGCGTCTCTGCTCGCATGCTTTGGCATCTCAACATCCCGTATCCCTGCGATCGAAGAGAGCTATACAATCTCAGTGACGTCAGCCGATACAGTGGCGCGCACGACTATACTCAATCATGATGATGAGCCAGAGAGGTGTTCCGATTTCTGAAGGAACATGATGCTGCAACGTAAATCCTACACGTCACAGTGTATGGTTGTTCATTGAACGACTAGCATCTATCCGAATCACGGAACACTCCATATTTTTGTAATGCTAGGGAAGAGAATTCTTCAATCTTGCAGCCTCATCAACTTCAACATACTGCAACATTATCCATTGTTCGAAGGTGGTTTTGAGGAAACTTTGTAAAATATCAGTCTGACATAAGATGAGGCGCAAGAGATAATCCTGCTGACTAATCGAATTAATGAATTAATTCGAAATAAGTCATCATACTTTTCCAATATTTCTACTTAAGTATAGATTAGCTGGACCAGAATTTCAAGGTGGGATAGTTCCGCATTGGGGTGGCTAATTCGAAAACAGAAAATAGCTCTCCATTAAACGATTCATCGATCGGAGTGAATTATGCGAAAGTCGTTTGGGACGCGTTTAAGAAATTACCGTTTCTGCATTCTGTCTTCTCTCAGACATTATCTTAACGAGTGCCAATTCATTATCCCGCCCAAGTTTCAGACAACTTAACTCTGTTTCAACTGGCACTGAATTTATGTGTGTGTCGTCTGCTCTAGTCTAATTTAATAGTTAACTTACTTTTGTTTTCGAATCCACTCGTCTCTACTTATTCACGCCAACTTTGCTTCAAGTTTCCAGTGTGAATGATATCCCGATTCAATGTTTCATTCCTTAGTTTATATGTGGGACGAACTTTTCAAAGATTTAACATTTGTACCGTAAGCCGAGAAAATACTTAACACGAGCAAAGACATCTCAGGGAGGAACAGGAAGCACCCAACACTCATGACATGAGTGAAAAGGTGTTTTGTGTTTACACAGAACTTTCGAGCTCATCTTGTGTTTGTATTGCGTTGGTCCCCTTCTGCTGGTGCACCGTTTGAGATATCTCAGCAACTACAGCAGTTCCATCCAACCCAGTAACTTCCAGGAAGTTCAAGATGTCAGATGGGTTCACGTTAGGTGAATCTACCAGATCCATGTGGTAGTACATTCTGCGTGGATGCGGATAGAGATTTCTCCCTTCTATTCGCAGAACCTGTACTCTTATTTTCCTTCTACTAATCCGAAATCATTAATGGGTCCTTTCAACCGACAGTGCCCTGTTAGGATTCTGAGTTTGTTTGTTCTTAGGTCCCAGAAGTATCTGCCGCAGACCTATCCAGTGATGAGATCTTTTGTTTTTATTCGAATTTTCCCAGTATTGTGCCAGTGCTTATCCTGCAGAAGGGTTCAGGTCCATTTTATAGTAAGTTTGTCTACAATTCATCTACCCTCCACTCCGGTGTACCCCGGAATCTACCCTATGCAAATTTGGGAGTACAGGGAGACCCTGGTTGAAATTGCCAGTAGAAACAATCCTCAGAATTGACCAAACCCTTTAGCCCCGATACAACGATCGGAATCTGATCGACCACCGGGCTTCATGACCTCAAAGAGCTAATGGATATATGGTACTTCACGGTTTGGCGTGGTACCCCCTATATGAGGCGAAAGAAACATCATATTGCGGAACTCGCCCCCAAACATTCAGTAACCCCTTTCATAGGAAGGTCATGGTTCTTGTTGAACCATCTGAGATAACAATATGCCTCAGCATGGAGAAGCATGAGGGAGGTCTAGGGGCAAGCGAGATACTCTCGCAGAGTAGGCAAAGCAACAGGATAATCTCCGAGATTTTTCGCAGGTAACGGAAATCTGAAAAAATTCAAACATCCAGTGAGGAAAAGCGACACTCCCTTCTGTATACAAGGGAAACAAAGCGAAGTCGTCAACACACTTCCTTTTTGGATGTCCTTTGCTCATCCGAGCCAGGTTTATCTGGCAAGGCCCAGGGATCATCACGGTAGATGACGTACATGATCTAAGCGCAAAACAGATCTTGGGATTCTGTCGAGTAGCGGGGTATCCAAATACCCCTGAAAAACGTAGCAGAGGATAGTGTACAAGGATCTTTGGCTAAGTGCACTGGACTTCATATTAAGTCCGCTATAATCCCAACCAAAACCAATACCAATTCATAGGAAGGAGGTTCCACTAGTTAGAAGGTTTGATTCATAAAGCATGCAATTAATTGAATTTGAAAGATAAACAACAGTGAAATAGGGTGAAGAAAACCATTTATTACAACAGTTTGTAATAAACTGAATTACCATCATGAGCTGAAAGTTGCTAGAGTGGATACACGTGAAATATCTCTATGGAAAGACGTTAGACATATCTATAAATAGAAAAAGGTCAAACATTTATCCAGTAAGAATATGGTTAAAGTACTAAGGACCTTTCAACTACCAAGTCGCCATCATCGGAATCTACACTTTTATAGTTTATATAGTTTATACCTTGATTAATCAAAACCCTCATACTAACCTTTCTTTACAACTCTTTTGGGATTTGAGGTATCTCCCTTCATTCCATGAATTTAATCTTCAAAACATCTGTAGAGACATCAGGCTCTACCTTCCAGTATCCTTGCATCCACCTCCAACGTGATACAGTGATACAAGGAGTCAGAGATGGAGAATACTCACCACCACATCGAGTGATCTATCTGAGAGAAAAGTCGATAGTAGGCGACAAAGTTGAGGCAGCAAACCATATGACGGAAGTATCCCGAGAAGGTTTTATTGCCAGACTCGGCTTTAGAGATTTCCAATACTACAGCTAGGGATTCCCCCATATTTTTCGATAGTTTTCCGTCCTACATGTGTTACGTAGGCAAGCAGGTATCCTGTTTATTTCTGCTGACGAAAGCCACATTGCCGGTCATACACGATTTTGGAGCTCTATAAATATTGAATGAACTCGATGTTGATTGCTTTCTTCGTCACTTCAGAGATCACAGATAATGGTGCAATGACTCTATAATTATCAGAAAGGGTTTTCCTTCCTTTTCGAATGGACGAATTGTTTCATATTGTTATCAATGATATAATAAATAATGTTCAATCTTTATTAAGCCGTGACATGATGTATATGAATGTTTTATCCAACCTCACGCTTCCAAATGGATACCAGAACCATATTAATTCGATTCCTTAAATGCAAAAGACCCACTGAAAGCCTAATGTAAAGAGTCTTGGTTTGGAATACCGGTGTCGACTGACTTGCCACATAGCTTTTTGCAGACGAACACTGGCCAGTCTCTCTATCTTAAGCGCTTAAACGTCTTCTTCAGAAGTTATCAGTCTCTAACTTACAGTATCCTTATATCCAGCTCCAATGTGGGCCAGTGATCCATGACCAAATTGATGAGCAACGTGTTGGAAGGCTGTGATACCGATTACAAATGGTTATTCGCTGGAAATTGGTTACATAATGAATTTCGAAACGGATTCGCTTAGATGTATTGCAACGGCATCGCTCTGACCTAGAAAAGTTTGAGCTTGTAACTGGTAGTTCCGGTAAATTCAGGAAATACGATCAACGATGTCGGGAAATTTGTCGAACGACTCATATTTTTTTCAGTTGTTGGCGACAAAACTGAATAGATACAATTTATCTTGTGGCAGTGGGAAAGTTCAGTTTTGAAATAAAATCGAGTTTACAAAACATGTCGAGTTTTTTCTATGTTATTTGATTCGAACTTTCTGACTTTCTAGTTGATGATATGAAACTTGGAACGTCGACAATGAACACACACCCATGACAAACCCTACCAAGTGAATTCTGTATCGACTAATAAACTGCTGGTATATATTGCGACGTTTTTCCGCTTATGTTTCGCGAAGTTAAATGCGTTTTTCGTTTATCGGTGTTTACTTTCTATTGGAAGGAACAAACTTTCAGCGATACGTCAACTCTCCAAGGGCAATTCCAATTTTACCCGAGATAAGATTGGAAATCTGGAAATTATCGATTTTACTTAATAGGTTTATTCGATGCATTATTGTGAAACTCAAATTTTCCAACAAGCTTCGATTGTGTTCATTTTTAATAACTGCTGAAATGTCATACGGTGTATTGTAGGCGATTTTCTTGTTATACTTTGACTACACGAGAGGGAAACATATAATGTTCGAAGAACACGGTGTGAGCCAGTTGTGGATTATTGGGAAAGGAGATAGGCCTCCAAATTGTTCTTGAAGGCTTGGAAGTTATAGCCATAGGGAAAGACCTCCACAATTTTGCTGCACTATAGAAAAATAAAGGGTGCTAGGAAGAAGTTTTGGGCCGATGACAATTCCTCTTTTACACTACGTATTGTGAAGGAAGTAAAAATGTAGAACTGAAAAAAGAAAAAAAAAAAGAACTGTTCATGTTTAACTTTGTATTTTATAAATTTTGCATCAAATTGTAGGCTTCTATATGTATAACATGTCATTATATCATTTGCACTTGAATAAAAGTTATTATGTTACTGGCAGAATAACTTTCATCTTTCATTATATTCTAATTTTTATTAGACTTTCCGTCATCTGAACAACGTCAGCGCCACTAGTTTTTAATCAGCCGCAAATCGAATTGAAACTCGCTGTAAGGATGATGAATTAAAATTTTAATGACCCAGTAAAACCGGCATAAAGTTAATCAAAAGCTAGCTGTTTAGCCCAATTATTCGGATACTGATATTAAATAGCCTGTTCTTGTTTTGAGTACCTTTTGTTTTGAACGAACAAAGTATAATTGAAGAGTGGACTTGGCAGCTATACAGTCAGAATATTCCAACCAAAATTGCCACTTCTTCAAATGTAAACACGATTAAAAGATCTGGTTAGAAATTCTCATCGCTTACGCGAAATGCAAATAACTTCAGAATTGTTTTTATTCAGCTTTTCAATGAAATTAGTTTAACTCGGTTTGAAGTTCTACTTCAAACATTTTCCGAGGTAATTATTTTTAGTGTCTCTCTGGGCACAGTCACATTCCATCTCATTTATGCGATTCGTTTTGTTTGTGAAAGTTTTTGGACCACTTTGTACTTGTTCTGTTGCTTTTCGCAATATTGAAAATATTATTCACTCAAAAAGCGATAAAAGCATATTGTTCGTTCTGAACCTTTGCCAAATCGCGTCAACCGGTCTATGTTGCTCGTCTGGCTTCATTGGACGGTATAAGGGCTCTAGATGAGAAAGCGGTGTGAAGTGTATCATCATCTGCAGAGCTGTGTACGGAACAGGTGGTCACTTGCAGCAGATAGTTTATATGGTGCAGAAACAAAGTTGGTGCCAAGACACATCCCTGTGGAACTAGCTTCTTTGTTGCCAGACTCGGTTGAATGCTTTGGAGATATCCAATGCTACAGCTAGAGGTTCCCAATGTTTTCCAATAGATTTCCGGCCTGCATGTGTTACTAGGCAAGCAGATCTCTGCTGACGAAAGCCGTATTGGCGGTCATACATTATTTTGGAGCTCTCTAGGTATTGGGTGAGCTCTATGTTGATTACTTTCTCCATCACTTTAGAGATCACAATAATAATAGTAATAATAGTTTGATGGGTCTATAATTATTAGGAAGATCTTCTTTCCTTTTCGAGTGGATGAATTCATATTGTTATCAATGATATAATAAATAAGTTTCAATCTTTGCGATACCGCGACATCATGTATTTACATATTTTGCTCCAACCTCATTCTTTCAAATGGATACCAGACCCATATCTAGATATTCAATAGCTTAGATGCACAGGACCGAGTGAAAGTCTAATGTAGAGGGTCTTGGTTTCGAATCCCGGTGTCGACTAACATGCCACATAGGTTTTTTGCAGACGAATGCTGGTTAGTCTCTCTATCTAGAACGCTTCTTCTTCAAAACTTATCACATCTCCTTTATTTGAATTGGCGCGTGAACCTCACACAACCCAGTTTACAATGAAACAGGAAACTAGAGTTATTGTTTTAGATCCAAACTGTGTTATAATTCAGTGTTCTGACACATAATATTTCGATGTAGTCTGTCTGGTATGGTGGTGTTAAAAAATTGCATGGATCCATCGCATGTCGCTAATTTTTGACTGAGATTTTTCTGCACTGTTTAATACAATATGGCAACGTTTGATTGAAGTCAGAGTATGTAAAGCGCCTCGAGACTTGTTTCCAAACATATTGACTATATCTTAGAATATCGTCTCTTGATATTTTATTATTATTGAAAACAGTGAGAAAGTAATTAAGTTATAGTTTATTTAACAATATGCTATTTCATTTACATGCAGATAAATATTAAAATACTGAAGAAAACGTTAATACATCTATCACAATAATTTTTCTGTTCATCTGGTAAGCTGTTGAAACCTCTGAGATCCCTAGTAAATATGTCACATAGTTATTTTTCTGATCAATATATTTGTGCAATGTCAGGAAATTCTCACCAACTACCTTGAATCAAAATCATTTAGTTGCAAATCTGTTTGGTAGCAATGTTTGGAGTTGATTTAACCGAATTTTTATGGGAAATAATGAAACAGGTCAACAAAGTTATGGCCACTTAATGGCATGTATCGCATAAACTGTTTATTTTCCGTTTTATATACCGTATTTAATGATTAAACAATATGTGGCGTTTGGAGGACCATCATTAAAGCTTGATATTACCACAGAATGAACTGGTATTCTGAACCATCACTTTGATGTGATTTGATCGTAGTATAATATCAAACTATGTATAACTCAATTCGCAATTATTAATTCGGATTCGCAAATAACTAATAACTTATTCATCAACCACGGTGAGACCTATACTTTGAATTGCAGTTACTTTGATCAGTTTGATGAATTGTTTTAACACTCTTTGTTATCGTCAGAACGGTGAATTCGACACTTTGGCGAAGCAACGATTTCATAATGACAAAAACTGTTAGTAGAAAAGAATAAATAATTATTACAGTTTCAGGTTTGCAGGTGCACGCTTAAAAAACATAATAACAAATCGAAAGCTTAAAAAAAACAACATGATCAACAATTTTATTAATTTTGGGAATAGTTTTCCGAAGATAAAGCTTTCAATCCGGCTTAGGTTCTGATGAATTTATGAGAGACAATTTTCAAACAATCTTTTTTCATTACTTTTGCGTTACATTGACGTTTCGAACCGGCACAGGAGACATACTCAGGTCAGGATGCAATTGGTTCTGAAACCTATGACGTAGAAATCATGATGTAGAAACCATCTGAAATTAAAATTATCATGAAGAGCTGACTCCGGAAGTCTCCAATTCAAGAAACACAGTTTTATCAAAGGACTATTGAGTTACACGTTCATTTATAGTTGAATGATGATCAGAAAAGTGACTTCTGATCAGAAAAGTTACTCGAGTATTGATATTCTTTTTCTGTTCTAGGGAACTGAAGCTAGCCTGTACGAACGCCTTAGCGGGCAAAAAAATCACACAAGACATTGGCGTTGACAAAGTGGACAAATCATTAGTTGCAAACTTCGAAATACTCAATCTAGTTCCTGAACGTAGCATAAAAGAAATAGATCCTTTCTCAAACAATAAAACTGAAACAGGTAGGTCTTATTGTTGAATAAGTAGCCTTTTTTTTAGAATTTGGTTGCTACGTATTAATTTATTACGAATTGAGAGATAACATGTGAACCAAAAAAATATATATTTGAAATATAACAGACATTTTGATGCCTGTGCCATTTTGATTGTTTTCGGATAATTTTTGGGTGCAGTGTCCAAAATAGTCGTCCGATCTTGCTACATTGCCTCTTTTATAATATAAACATCTTATTTTTTAACTTGTGCACATTCCAAGTTATTACTATTACTAAAGGGCGGAATATATGCACGTCAATTCAGTTAAAATATGCGCATATATAGTTTTTCTTTCAAATATGCAACAATATGCATTTATTTGTCAAAATATGCAATTATATGCCTTGAATATAACATGGAAAAATGGAAATAAAGAAACGCCGACTCTTACGAAAATTATTTATTTTAAGTAAAATTAAAAGAAAAATATAATAGGTAAAACTTTTAACCTGAAATAGTATAAAATGCATTTATAACGATATATTTTTCAAAATTTTCCAATAAAAGTGTTTGCCTTCTGTCTGTAAAAATTCAACATCTACCGATGTGATCTGGCAATATTTTAATTTGGGTAGTAAGTTATAAGGACAAGGTATTACTTCGTTGGATGGTTTAGTATCAAACATATTTTTGACTTCCATTAAATACTTAAAGCCTTCATTCTTCCCCACAATAACTTCGAGTTTACTTCTTACTTGATTTCCTACATCACCGGGAACTTTTTTGCATTTGTCGGAAAAAGTTTCAACAATATCAATTGATTCTCTCAAACTCATATTCCTACTTTCTAACGAAGGTATTATATCTGGTATAAAACCTTAATAAAAACAACCTTAATGAAAACAAGTTCCTTAGCTAAATTTACATTTTTGAATACTGCTTGACTTTGCACTACACACACTGTGAATTGTCTTCTAAATCTAAAACTATGTCTTTAATGGCTTCAAAATGGTCTGCGTAGAATATCGCGGCCTTGATCCATGTTCCCCATCGAGTAATTACGGGCTCTGGAGGTAAACTAACTCCTGGCAATTTCTCTCTATAGATCTGCACTGTTAGAGGTGCTTTCAAAAACACTTTCTTTACATTTGAAATTAATTTGTTCACCAAGGGATATGCTGTTCTAATAGTTTCTGCAACTCTGTTTATCCCATGTAAAAGGCAAGTGACATGTACCATATTGGGATAAAATATTTTCAAGTTTTGGCCTACTTTAACCATATACGGCGCTGCGTCAGACAAGAACACTAAAAACTTCTTTATTGGAACTGGATTTGGTACAAAAAAATTTGATAGAGACTGCTGAATAAATCGAGTTACGGTCACATTATTTGTTTAGTCTAACTGTTTAGAAGATATTAAATATGGCTTTCCTGGCTCATTTTCTTGAAGCCCTCCAATAATAAGATGTGCGATATGTGGACCACATGAGTCTGTGCTTTCATCAACAATAATATAAAAATGTTCATCGCCCAGTGAAACTTTAATTTCTTCCAATACGGTTTCGTATACTGTTTGCACATACTTCTTTCTAAGTGTGGATTCGTCAGGGATGTTTTGATTACAATATTTTTGCAAAAAATCTCTGAATTGTGTATTTTGCAGTTTCTTCAAAGGTATATTTGCTGCGACTAACGCTTTGCATAAGTCTTGATGAAACACCTGCTTTTCACTTTTTGGTTTGACATTTTGAAATGCGGTTTGCACACACTGCTGAACCGGCACAAAAGAAGAGACCACATTTGCTCTCCAATTAGGCACCGACAAGAAACAAGACAAGAAGGTTCACTTGGCTTCGGCACTTTGAAGTCCGAACTATAAAAGCAAGCCGCCGCATTCTAAATAGACCCCGAAAAAAGAAAGTTTTGTTATGAATTCATTCGCGCACAGAACAGAAGTTTCTGTTCGGTGACAATACTCACTACCACCGAACACGACTTGGCACCACCAGCTTCAAGTGAACCTTCTTGTCTTGTTTCTGTTCGGTGAATTAGGCAAGCTGATTAATTGGAAATTCCTAAACATCCAATAAATGCCGACAATAAACCATATAATAATAAAATGGGTCCATAAACCATATAATAATAAAACCTACCCACCTTTTAAATTATTTCAATCATCTGCAAGGGTCGCACTTAATCTTTTGATAAAACGAAAAACATAAAAATATGCACACAAATTTTATTTTTTCCGAAATATGCAACTTTTTATGAAATTTGTAAAAATATGCAAAATATGCAAATATATGCAATTTGCATATATTCCTCCCTTTAACTATTACTATTTACTCCAACTACCAGTTTCACAAGGTGAATACATAATACTATATTATAACATTCATTCATCTCTTATCAATCAAAGATTTTCTGTCATACGACTTTCCTGCATGGAGTTCTTCTTCTTTCAAATCCTCTAGATTTTATGGAAACCCCTCTAAGTGGTCCACTTCAGCCACTAAAGCTCTTTGTGCATTCATGTTCATATGTTAGAACCGACAATATTGAAGTTGGGAAGGACATTTTCTATTAATTCCTTGTAATAATCTGCTTCATAATTTTTTACAAGAATTTTTTTACTACTTGAATGTAATGTTCAGAATACTTATAATTTTCCTACACTATTTGGGTGTTTCCAGGTTCACTAATAATTCGTTTCACAAACGACATTCTAAATTTTGAAAAGAATGTCAACTATAACTCATTAGTACGTACGTTCTGAATATGCGAAAGACCCAACCATTTAAATGATATTTCATACATGTATCATCATGTTATTAATATAATTCAAACTATTCGAAATCAGTTCATTCCATTGAAATTACAAAACCATCAGCTTTCATTGAAATGAATTTTTATATTGTACATTAAAGCATGTAATTCATGCCATGCTCGAGGCATGTTGTATTAACGTCAAACATATACCTATCGTGAATGGGATAAATGTGTCTAACGAATACAAGTTTGTTTATTCTTTCAGTCGAAAGCTCTTCACATAACATGAAATGGAAACGAGTGGGCCTGGTATCCGGTCGATCGGTGAGGCTGGACACAATCGTATGGCCTGGAGGAGATTTATCAGTGGCTGCAGTATCATCTAGGGCTAGGACGGCTTTTAGAGTCGTAACTGCATTATCGCCTCCGTTTGTAATGGAGAGTGAACTGGACGAAGACGGACAATGTCTGAGAGGTAAACATGAATATAATCCGGGTAACGCTTGCAAGTGTGACCAAAGCATTTTTTATTTACTTTGAAATTCACAATCTGTCTACATGAAAGACATTAACACTATAGTGACGGCTCGAGAGGCTTTGTGCATTAACATAGACATTTCACCTTAACCTTATGAAGAAAAGGTGAAAATAAAAGTAGATAGATTTTAGCTGTGAAATGATGTCATGCTCATCAAAATGAATTTGGTCCTTGCGTCAAATTTGATCACCTCATTACCACAGATAATTGACTGTGGAAATGTAATACTATTTTTAACTGTTCTAAATAGAATGCAAAAGGTCTTACTGGAGTTAAGAATCAGTTTATTTCGAACAAAATAGTGATTAATTCTTTTTAATGAGTTACTGAAGTCATTATCAGTTATCGATTGTACAGTATTAGTATGATCTAATACTATACAATATGTTTGGAAGGTCATCAATAAGTATTATGAACAATAAATGCCCTAGAATTGATCCCTGTGGGACACCATTGACCATGTTAGCGGTTTGAGAGACGTAATATTTGGTGCTCGTTCCTATTTAAATTTCAATGATTCATATTCAGCTATACAACTATCTTCTGTAGGTTAATATTATTCTTTCTCTTGAGGTTTGCCCTGCCATCGGGTTCTCACTTCGGATAAAGACAACCTGACCCTCGTATTCAACGAAATGAGACGCCTCGAAGACGAAGAAGAAGAGAAGGAAGAATCGGTCCAAGAAAACTCCGATTACAAAGACTTCAACATCGAATACGAAGACGAGAAAGAACATTTTTTTCCGTTCCAAAAGTTCAAATATCGCACAAATTGTTGTTACGGTCTCGCAATGGATCTCTTAGAGAACATTGCGCAAGAGTTAGAGTTCGATTTTCGTTTGTACATCGTAGCGGACGGTCTTTTCGGCTCCAAGACGTTGATCAAAAAGAAAAACAAAACAAAAAGGGAGGTGGGCAAGACGTTTCTGAGTTATCGGTTCAAGAACGGCTACGAGAGATCCCAGGAGACGATGGACGAGGTCGATCAGGACGAATACGATGCCAAATGGAGCGGCGTGGTTGGCGATATCGTATCGGGAGCGGCTCATATGAGTTTCGCGGCGCTCAGTGTGTCGAGTGCGAGAAGTGAGGTTATGGATTTTAGTGTACCGTATTTTTTCAGTGGCGTTTCTTTTTTAGCCGCGCCGCAACAGAAATCGGAGATTCCTCTGTTGGCTTTTTTGTTGCCGTTTTCGCCGGAACTGTGGATCGCCATTTTCACCAGTTTGAATATCACGGCGATCGCCGTCGCGATCTACGAATGGTTGTCGCCGTTCGGGTTGAATCCGTGGGGACGTCAGCGTTCGAAAAATTTCAGTATGAGCTCCGCGTTGTGGGTCATGTGGGGATTGTTATGCGGTCATTTGGTGGCGTTTAAGGCACCGAAAAGCTGGCCGAATAAGTTTTTAATCAATGTGTGGGGTGGGTTTTCCGTTATTTTCGTTGCGAGTTATACGGCCAATATTGCCGCGCTTATTGCGGGTCTTTTCTTCCATAACACCGTCAGCAACTACCACGATCGGAGTGTAAGTATTTCCTTTATTGTTTTCAATATCTTCAGTTGCGATTGAATGTTATGAGAAAAGTAAAAACAGTTGTTTCCTTATTTTTCAATTTTTACTGTAGCAACTAGGAACGCTATGAAAAACAATCGATTGACTTATAGCATTTTTTGTAATAATATTATTACATTGAAATCCAGACGCGTGCGATGAAAGTTCGACCAAGGGAAGCAACTTCAATAGAATTGTCCTGTTTTTAATATGATATTATGCTTACGTATTTTTTATATTTTTGTAATGCTTAGAAAACAGATTGAGTAGATCTCTTTCTATCAATATAATTAATTAACATAATATGGTATTGCGCTTTCGGGGCACGTGCGCAGGGCCCCCTCAAAATTGGGTAACATAAACATTCCCTTGCGTCTAAACGTATAACTAATGAGAATATTTCAAATTACGAAAAAAAATTACTACTAGTATTAAGTTTGTAGATGTGACATTACAATAAATGAGATAAATTATTTAGGCTACCAAGAGATTTTGGATGAATTTGGTGCTTACTTGTTGAAAATTCATATCTATAGTTTCAATAAAAAATATACTTGTAATATATTTTCACCAGCTTCGTTCTTATTAAACAAAACGTGACATGTTTCACCACACGGTGCGCTTATGAAAATTATAAATTGATAAAGCCACCGTGTGGTGTCACGTTTTGTTCAATAAAAAGAAAGTTTGTGTAAAGTGTATTTTTTATTAAAACAATTTAGATTTAGTGACGATGGCGATAGAATCGAGAGAGACAGAGGAATGAGAGTTCTGAGAATGAGTCTTAAGAGTGGTAAGGTCTATTATTTGAATATTCAATTATTGTTGTGAAAACAAAATAAATAGACATCACGTTTCATAGGTGATAAGTACGTATGAAGTTTTTCTCTTGCTTCGATAGAGAGCACGCCGCTGAGAGAAAGTGATGACATTGCCTAACTTTGATCTTAATTTCCTCGTTTCAGCTTCTCAGTCAGAAAGTTGGAGCTCCGAAAGCTTCAGCCGCAGAATATTACGTACAGAAAGCCAATCAACATCTATGGCAACACATGCATCGCTTCGCATTGAGTAACGTAGAGGAAGGCATTGCCAGGCTAAGAAACGGCTCTCTAGATATACTCATAGCCGATACACCGATTTTGGACTATTACAGGGCCACTGATCACGGGTGTAAGCTGCAGAAAATTGGTGATACAATAAATGAAGACACTTACGCCATCGGGATGACCAAGGGTTTTCCACTAAAGGTAGCAATCTGTCAATAGAAATAGACAATAAGTGATGTTTTTTGATATTGGGTATTTTTTCTTCCTTAATTATGTAAATCTAACACAAAATAACTTATTGGGATACTCTTTGATTCGGCCACTATAATTCTTACTGAATATCTATACGTCATGTTTCACTGGTGGTATTTTAAGGTCTCTATGGATAATGTCATTAGACAATTAAAATGGGGTGTAGGAAATGTTGCGAAGTACTTTTGATTGAAAGTGCTGAATAATAAGTCCGAGCTACTGGATGGTCGCCATAACTGATGCATACCACACGTCCATTTGTTTAATAATTGATTTGACTTTACGGCTTTGTTTTCTGATGAAAGTTTCGAGGTTTTACCGGTTAGCCAATATATTGAACTGAATTTAACCACAGTCTCCTTACAATTAGCTAATGCATGTTTTCACTAATTCTTCACTTGCTTTTGGTTGTAGAGACCAGGCCCATTCTTCTAAATACAGACAAACATACTGGCCTTAACTGAGGCGCAGAACAATCCATCCACCAAGTGGACTGCTCTGTCCTGAGCACTCATTTCATATGCAAAGGAGGTATCTGTCTCTAGAAACACAAGCATTCGATGTAATGTGGCTTACTGATAATCACAAACAGACAAAATTTCTCTGTTATCTTTATTTATCACCAAATAAACCAACTCATGGTGAACCAATCTAACATCTCCACGCACAATTTGGCATTACAGCTCAGCCGACTGAGATGGTCTTCGCGTGTTTACTTGGAGCAGCGTATGTTTTGAATCTGATGACTCGACGCAATGAGTCAGAGAAATCTCGGATATTATCAGGCTAGGAATAGAAATTATATGAGTGCCCCATACCAACAAATCAACGATTGGTATTCCACAGGGATCTGTCTTAGCACCAACTTTTTCCTGCTCCATATCAACGGTCTGGTGGAAGTGACCATATATTCTGTCTACAACTTTGCAGATGATGGTACACTTCACACTACTTCCGCATCTAATGAAGTCAGAGGAGCGAGACCAAAACAAGTTGACGCAATTAATGAAGATCTGGCGATTTTAAGTGAAGACCTGATAATCTAGTAGAGTTTGATGCAACCAAAACTCAAGCTTGCATCTTCTTTAGGAAAGCGAATCCTCTAATACGATGACATCAGGTACAACTATTCCTATGAAGTCCTCTATATACACGCTCGGGATCACCATCAACCGCACTCTCTTATGAGATGATCAAGTAAGGTCCATTGCAAAAACCGTATCACTGGAACTTGGCTTTATATTCCTTGCCAAGAGCTACTTCACATTCCACCAGCTCCTCACAATCTGCGAAGCACAGATTCGACCTGTCCTGAAGAACTGTTCACAGTTCGGAGTTCGGCCCCAAAACATACGCTGAAGCTCTTGGTTTCCATCTAGAAGAGAGATATTCGTCACTATGTCACACTTACAAGTCCAATGACCTCTCTAGAACATAGTAGAAACTTGGGTGATCTGACCCTTTTCTACTGATATTTTCATGGTCGGTGTTCATCGGAAATCTCGCTTGTTATTCCACCTCGAGAGATTCTAGGTGTGTGGGTCAGACGAGCTCAAGCTATTCATTGGCAAGCTCGAGATCTGCCGAACTATTCCCTACCATACTTCATTTTTCTATCGAATAGCGAAGTCTTGGAACTCTTTGCCCATTGGGGGTCTTTCCTTCTCCTTCCCCAACATTCCACCGCTGACTCACACGATGTCTTCCTGAAAATATTCGTCATAATTCTCAAAATGTGCAGGTCATATTCTAACAGACAATATTTGATCTCAGAATCTATAACCAAACTATTGGAACTATGTTGCTCCTTTCCTTGCTTTTATTTTGTTATTATTCAACATCAAGCAGATTGAAATAATCTTCCATCATAAAACTCGGTGAATTAATTAGGAACAACATCGGAATAATCCATTACAATAAATTAATTTTATTTTCCCGTAAAAAGCATCATTTGTTAAAGCTTGTTTCGAAATTACAGGACAGCATATCCGCTGTGGTAGCGAAATACTCGAGCAATGGCTATATGGACATCCTGCAGGAGAAATGGTACGGCGGCCTGCCGTGCTTCAAGCTGGCAACGGATATCGTACAGCCTAGACCCCTGGGCGTCAGGGCGGTGACTGGCGTCTTTATCCTGCTGGGGGTCGGCATCGCGCTGGGTTTACTTATTCTACTAGTCGAACATTTGTTTTTTCGTTACACGTTGCCGATATTACGAGAGAAACCGAAGGGATCCGTATGGAGAAGTAGAAATATTATGTTTTTCAGTCAGGTAAGAAAGGAAAAATGGAGGTGTTCATTCGTTTCCTCGAAAAATAATTGTTTGTTTTACATAAAACCTGGGTATTTGACGCCAGAAACCGTATAAGAGGGCAATTTATAAAGAATGATGTATTTCATACAGGGCGAGCTAGTTGAATTTAAACATTTTTTTTTCGAGTATTGAAGCGACACGTCACCATATAATATTTTATAACTGCAAAACCAAATAATCTAGAGCAATAGCACTGAATTTGCGCTACATGCAACCACGTTTGTTAATCAAATCGTAGAGATAAGGGCTTTGATGAATATCTTTAAAGCTCAACCTAGCTGATGAACAAACCCTTTTCTTTAGTTTACTTTAGTGTACGCTTTTTAGTTTTCAGTAAATACTGACTTTGGTCTGAATCTGTTCAAACTTGGTATGTGAAGATTTTTGGGGTCAGAGATCATGATTTTCAGTTCAACAATTCAAGATGACGGCTTCAAGATGATGGACAGGTTTTGTAATTATATTCCGATTCTATTCAAAATTGGCATGTCAGGGTTTTTGGGTCGGAAATTATGATTGCAATGTCGAAATTCAAAAATTAGGACTGAATAACTGGAAACAACAAGCCTCATGGAAATGAAGAGAATAAAAACGTGTGGCACTCGGGGACTGCCGCGGTAAAGCTATTGCATAGCACTACGCCACTGGAAAAAGTTGGGCAGAAAAACATCCACTACCCCTTCAAAATCTTCACGAATTATGAGTAAAAAAATGTTTTGATCGCATAAAACCTAGTTTGCTATGAGTAGAAAATGTGTGCAAAAGATGTTTTCTGTACGATAAACAGTTCCGGAGATATTTGCAAAAACAAAATTTTTTGTTTCAATTTCAACACCCTGTATCTCAAAAACTAAGCATATATGTTAATAGGAACTTTTTTCCTCAAAATCAAATTTTCTATCGACTGTTGAACATATAGTGTAGTACCAAAAGACGCCACGTAGGAGAATTATAAAAGGCGTCACCTAAGAGTATCATCTTGATCTATATGAAGAGTATTCTGTGACAAGCATAGATAACTCTACTACCGGTAGTAGAGTTATCTATGGTGACAGTTGATTTGCAAACACAATTTTATATGAAAGTGTTAACGTTCAGATCTCGATAA
This sequence comes from Endomychus coccineus, assembly GCA_958510875.1. Taxonomy (NCBI): domain Eukaryota; kingdom Metazoa; phylum Arthropoda; class Insecta; order Coleoptera; family Endomychidae; genus Endomychus; species Endomychus coccineus. Next base: position 178,769,732 of record OY294069.1, read on the forward strand.
CGCTTCCGGCTCCGGGATTTTCACGTGGCCTATCGAAATTAGAAGGTTCGAATTGTATAAAAATACAATTGCATGAACGCCAGACGTCTTATGTAATTAGATACGAACGCAAACATTTTGACATATGCCTCCAGGAGTTCCCTGCGCGTAAGTTAGAGTTTATACATTTTACCTCTATTTTGTTAATTTGGCGCCGTTTTGAACCCCGTGCGGCCGGCGTCAGTTGTAATAAAGTATTTTGGGCTATGGGCCGCTAGCTTTTACCCGCTTTCGGTATATTTAGCTAGAAAATTCCCTCCCGTACGTGGCACATCAGCGCTCCAAGCCCGCGATAAAAGCTATATGCAATAGCTTAAAAATCATCTAATTACTTACGACTGAAAAAAAAATTGGACGCAAGCTTTTAATTTCAAGTAAAAGTATACTAAAAAGAAGAAAATTATTATTTTGTTAGATATGAGAAGTAAGTTATTCTTATCTCCTATCAGTGAACAACCGATTCAAAAGCTGGTCATATGAGGATTCCTATTTTGTCTTCGAACCGAATACATCAGTATACTTAGATTCTTTCGCGACGGTATATCGCGAAGGCTTCAAGGCACGGATCAATCAGAACATCCCTACGCCTGTTAGTTTATGTAAGTTGATACACAATCTTATGCTTTTACTTTCTGTTTACAGAAACTCTATCGCTTTATAAATTGTGTGGAGTTGGTTTCACCGCATCACGCTGCCAGAGAACTGGTTCATACGATTCGACAAGGCCAAATCACCAGTTTGTTTCAAAAGAGCATCAAGAGGGTTCGTACCGTTTCGTATTGTCTATTTAGAAAAACATTGATCGATACACTATATGAATAAAATGTTTGCTTCAGCACTTTGCCTTCTCCGCATCTTCTTCTGATTGACGACGCATAATTTGCAAGGAAAATTAATTATCGGCAATCAAAATGACTGTAACATATAATTTAGTTAGTCTGTAAAGTGGCATGGTAGGAAAAACGAGAGTGAATATGTTTATAGCACAATACTAAAGATAAATGTTTTTTCAAGTCTTTCATGTATCAGAGGAGAAACTGAAAATACCAAATGTATGAAGCACAATCCTAAGTTGGGTATAATTCCTGAATGAACTAAATCTGTCTGACAAATTTGGCTGAATTCATTTCGACTTTCCTAATAAATCGAGAGAACAACCAAAACTAACGTTCCCAGCTGGTCATGATATCGAATGTTGGGAACATGCTTCGAGATGAAGGTAGATGTAATGGTATCGTAACTCTTGGTAGCATATTCTATTCTAGCAGGTTTGTTGCTCGCCAGAAACCCAGAATTTTGCCAACGCTGACTTCCATAAGTATCTCTGGATGCAGTTCTGCTTCGCCGAAGTAACGTTGCCTGGGAATGTCAAAACTGGGCATTTCTCAGCATTCCTACATATAGGACCATCTACTATGCTCATGATATGAAGATATTTGCAAGGGAACAGTGAGGATTCCAGTCATGTCCCTGAGGTCTCTTCTGTATAGTGAAAGAACCTAGACACAGGCTCTTTTATCGAAAGCTTGGTCTGTCTGACATGCTTGGGAAGTTTCGCCATGAATTAGACCTCCCACGCCGTTTGATAAAGCGACCATTGGCTGCGGCTCAACGGTGGGGGGGGGGGGGGTGGCGCTCACGCTCGTCCTAAGTGTCGGCTATTTCATTATCTTCGACCCAGATGAGTTAGACTCTGTTTATCGTGGTGAGTCCAGACAGTGCTTTTGTTAATTATTTGACTACCTCTGATGCGATTATAGGTAGCTTAAGCTCCCAGAGCCGACCGGATATCTGTGCAGATATACATATACACCTATTTATATACTTTTTGTGTTTTAGTTTATTAGTAACGAATTTCCAAAACTGTTCATAAGGATAGCTTTAAAAAGCTGGGGAATACAAATCTACTGATTTATGATGATTCAGATTTCATAGTCACTCTGCACATTACTGAAGATACATTGCTACAGCCGAACGTCAAAGCGATTGGCTGCTATTGATGCAACTGAAGAACATCACGAAACTATCAAAAAGCTTTTGCATACCTATGCAAAAAAAACAAAGTGACTCTGATCAGATTTAGGCCACTCTTAAGTGTTCATTGGTTCATTATAAACCTTCGGAGAACCAGAGCTTGAATATTTTAAGAGTAAAGCACTCATAATAACCAATAATGATTGTTTATTGTACCCCCTTTGTTACTAACCCATTTTCTTGAACTTGTTACGAATAATAAATTCATTTTAAAAGTTGAGAGACCAAGTCGTATTTTCAATATCATCAATTAATCCTTAGTAAATCAATATCAATTAGCAAGCTACTGGATTGAACTTTTGGATCAAGGAACCACGATGAGCTGAACAAAATGTCTCAGATATGGGTAGAAAACAAAATTCACTCAAGTAAACTTAGTTAAATGGAAAGATATTTTGGTATATAACTATTATTAATTGGAAACTATGCAACTTTTTAGTAATTTTGAGAACTATATATACATAGATTATAGAGCTTATCAATAATATAGAATTTCAGTTGGCCTTTTCTTGATGGCATTTGTTTCAGAAGGAACATGAACAGCGCAGGAGAAGGAAAAGTAAGGCCCAATTCTTCGAAATGATCCAGGAAATTAGAAGGTGAGAAACTTTTGATGAACTCGTCCCTTTGATGAAATTCATCTCTTCAAAAAAATTGAAAGTTTCCTTTCCTCCTCTCCCATTCTCATTAAATTTTCCTGCTTCTATCATTCAAGTTTACAAGTGACAACATTAGTTTAACGCATTCTTGAAAGGCTCTGTTCATATGAAGACGTAGAATCTGGGCATCAACAGGGCTTATGATTCTGTTTTGAACAACATGGAAAAGTTCAATAGGTCGGAAGTCCAACATTCACTACCTCTTCCAAAACAACGTATACCTCCGCCTTTCGATGAGTTCCCAAAAATTATTCACTTATGCTCCTGATCTAGATACTTTGATCGAGGCAAATGAATTTCGGTCTATGTTATTGAACATTACGCTTCTCATTCAGAGTCTGACGAATCGTGAAAATAGTAACCAGGCTAAATTAAAAGGCGTCTCAAGTATCACGAACGGAATCCCGAATCTTACATTACATTGGAATGCTTTATGAGAAACGTTTACTCCAGGCACGCGTAAATTCACCGGAACTCAAAGCAGAATACCTTCAGGAAGTTTCACAAAGCTATGTTAACCACAAGATACATTGAAAGTATTTCCCTGCCTACGGGATCGGCCTAGAAACTAATGTACGTAACTCTAATTACCTTAAGGGTGTGAATAATTCAGTGACTTGATTATTATTAATGCTATCTCATCTGACACTTAGATGATGTTTCTGAACGAATCAATATCAATTTTGCTTTCTCTCAAACATACAACTTCAATCAAGACCAAATTAACCAAATTGCATGTACAGAATGATCCAAAGTTGGTGCTCAGGGTCTACTATTGCAAAAGTATTTTATTTTCATGCGAACCTTACTCAAGTTCCTTAGCGTACGTCAAAAAGATTCCCTTTCACATTCTCTAATGGAAAATGGGGTTGCCATCATTCTATACGTATTAATGAAATTTGAAAAAATGCCCGAATGAGAATAAAATTCGATGTGTGCAAATGTTCTTTCCCTTTAATTTTTTACGCATTCGTCCACTACTTTACGAGAGTACTGAACTTAACTGACGCACTGTATACAAACCCTATGTGTGATATATTTTTGAATTCAGCGTCCCATGGAGATTCCAAAAATTGAAAAATATATAGGGTGTTCCATTTGGAAAAATTGTCGCGGACGACATTACTCAAACGTGGATCATCCTGTATATTCAATTTTCCCTTATAAATGTGGCAAATTAAGATTCAAAGTCGTCTGAAGTATAGAAGCATGTATAGTGTTTTCGCTTCTGAATTCCTTATCATAATGTCTTCTCAGTTTTTTCATTCCTTGCTATTTTTTCGCTACCTTCCGATTTGCTAATTCATCAGTTGCTTAAGACATTTATTCCTATGTTTCAGCACTATCAGAAGGCAACAGCAGGAAGAGCGAGAATTTCCATTAGAATCAGTAACCGAAGTGGATTCCGAAGGTCAATTATCCCCCGACGATAAAAAATCTAAGCTAAGTCCAAGTATAATCAAGAGGACATTCATGCGGTCCAGTCCAAAAGGCGACAACATCTCCAAATCCAAATCGCCAACGTCCTACTTTAATAAACATCAAATATTTAGTCCTAGAGCGAAGACAAAAACGAAGTCGACTACGAATCTGAATGTGAGACGATTCAGTAGCGATAGTGTGTTCAATTCGCCAGTTCTAATGACAGATAGAAGTGCAGTAGTGGGGAGAAGATTGAGTAAAGACGCTTCCTCGTTTCTAACCAGCAGTCCTCCAGATATAAACAGCAGGAGATCCAGTTATTTGGATATCATCAGCTCCGGCAATAAGCTATCGGGAAAGAGTCCCGTATTATCTATAGAAAACGTATCGGATTCGAGTTCAAAATCGGCGGAACCGTTACGAAAGCTTTCAGACTCTGAAAGTATCGGCAGAAAACTCGCCACCCTTCCTAAGTATAAAGAAGCAATCGACAAACACCGGCTTACTCCTCAGTACAGCTTGACGCTCGGTAAAAGTGACGAAACTTTGAGCAAAATCGAAAAACCTCCAACGGTGATCGCAGCCAAAAGTTTTTCGAATATCCACGAAACCGAAGCGTTGGAAAGAAACAATCTATCGGATGACGAAATAGCACGGCGAAATAAACTGACAATAAGACAATTGAAGAACGAATTGACGGGGAAAAAAGTTGCCACCAAGAGAATTCCGAAAGTTCCCGACCACAACAAGAATACCAATCCTCAGATCAAGATCCAAATAGAGGACACTTCCAACGAGATTCCCATCGTCGTGACCAAGAAAGTTAAAACTAGACATCAGAGTCTGGGTGACGCGATCCAGGCTCCGGAACCTGCGAAGAGGAGGAAACTACCGGATCAGTCGAAATCGAAGTCCCTGGACAGCGCTAATCCGAAAGAAGCACGGTCTAGATCCAGGTCGAAAAAGAGGGAAGACAGTCTTCCTCCAGCACCACCTCCCCCCAATTGTTCTCCGCGAAATTCCGATGGTAGATCTCCTTTGGAACGACTGTCCAAAGACGAATTAGTACTGTTGTGGCGCAGTTCCGAATCAGAATTGAGAAGTCACCTGCTGAAGGCGATACGTGACAAAGAAGAAACCAACAACGATCCACCGTGAGGTGATCCAGAGACGGTAAAATTTGGAGACAAACTTTCACACTTTGGAACTCATTCAACATTATCATCAAGCGAGTCTCACTTTTATGTAGCTTTTTCGTACTACTATGTCGTTGATTCGCATGGAAGCGCATTTCTTGTAAAAACGTGCCTGCGAATTGGTGAAACGGCCTTAGAATGTAGAGTGATAAATAAACGACCACTAAGTGTTATTAGAAGATTTTCGACAGATCTTGACTAAGCTGGGTGAAAGGGCGGTGACGGTATTTGTTTCGATCAATTTTTTTGGCGGAAAACGACGGATTTGCCTACTCGAGAGCATACTATTTAGTTCACACCATTTTCCCATTCCAAATTATTATTTACCTAATGCACTTTTAACAACGATACAGCTATTGTCTAAGACATATGTAAATTGAATCTAAAGTAAGATAATGAAAGGAAGAGAAATATGATATTAAATCTTTTTTTTTCTGCGTAGAAAAAGGGAAATCTTGCATAGACGCCTCGACGACCCGTGCACCAGGGTGAGCCAGATTTTTACCGATAACATAACCCCCCCCCCCCAAGTAAGCTTCCTTCTTTTTCTTTGAGAGAGAGCTCCAATTGTTTATTATGCTCTCACATATTACTATCTCCTCATTAGTCGCTTGGAGTGCGACATACGCGGCAGTTCCCTCCAAAAGGCCCGGTGCGCAGCTTCGAGCCATTTTGGAATTACAGATTTCGCTATGGCTTGAGAAATGCCACAAGTTGGCTCTGGTTCAATCAGAGGTTGTTCCGCCCCCGTTAATTGGTAATTGCTAGTATTTTCACTTGGAATTCTGTAGGTATTGTCTCTAGGTTTATTGAAATTCTTTCACCCTGGTCCTTCGTCTCGACTATTCCAGCACCTGTACTTTTCTCAGCCTTGGTGCCTTCGATGAACCATACGGAATCCTCTGGTATCATATGAGTGTTCTTCTCCCATTCAAGATTTGAATCGTGAACGATACGAAAGTGCTGTGAACCTTGATCCTGTACGGATCTCATGCCCAATGACTCAGGTGATCCAAGCAATCCAAGAATGCTTCGGTCTTTTTGGTCAGTCTTTCCTTGTCCAATAAGATCAAAGCGATCTGCTCCTCTTATGGCTTCTGCCTGAACGGTGAGATGCAGCGGCTCCAACCCCAACAGCCCTTCCATCGCAGCCGTTGAGGTGATCGACATCCCACCTGTTATTCCTGAGCACGCCAGCATCTTTTCTTGTCAAGGAATACTGGGATAGACACGATTGCGTCGACAGGTCTATAAGGCCTATATCGCTTATAAGTGGTAATTTTTTTCCTCTAGATACACCCCAAAGGTCAGCCTCTTAGCTAAGATTACCCTAAGGTACTCTTGACCTTATCCGTCATATGTATGTTTTCTCCACACAAAACCAAGTCTTTTATGTTTCCAATGTTTTTCCTTCTCGTGAAGAGTACAATGGTTATTTTCGAGGAATTTACTTTGAGTCTCTCCTTGTTGCACCAATTTTTCCACGGTTTTCACTGCTTGCTGCATAAGAGATGCTACTGTGCTTCCTAACTTCCCTTGGTTGTGTTGAATACCACCAGTAATAAAGCAGCCATTATGCAAATTCTGTTGGATGAAATTATTACATGTTCTTGTTGGCTGAAATAAACATCAATTATCCCAGGTAGTCAATAATCCTATACGAACACCAATTCCATTAATCTTCAATAACAAATTGATGCACAAACGTAAACTACGAATTCAAGTGGAAAGGTACAACATACCTCAAGAAATTCAAGTCATTGTCTTTCAATCCATACAGTCTTCACTGCGAGCACTATCACTGCAAAGATCGCTAAACACCAGACATTCTGTATAATCTTCGGACTCTAAAGAAGAAGATTTCTTCTAGTAAAATGTGGACGATCGGGGACTTGTTCTCCGAAAATAAATTTTCTACCATCCTCAACTGCAATACAATTATATTGTAAGTCAAGTAACCCCATCTGACATTCCCACATATTCATATCGCTTTCTTCCACAATCTTAGTTTACATTCAGTTCACATACGTCTAATGGCCGCATCGTAGTTGAAAAGGGCTTCAGATCATTTATAATATTGAGTGAAAATACAGGTGATAGTGTGAACTAAGTTATATTAAATTACATTCAATAGGAGTACCTCATATAAGTATTACTTGAGCGCATACTGCTACACTCGAAGAATCGAATTGGATAGGTGTAGTTGCTGATTCTTCTTCTATAAGTTCATTCTGCTGTTCCAATAACAACTAGTAGCATTATGGCTTACTCATTCTGCTGATGAGCTCAAGAGAGGGGGACAACTGTCCGGAACTATTAGCCGCATTGTTAGTTTTGTGAATAATATTTAACAAGTGAATACTCAAAAGAAAAAACTACTAGTAACATACCAAAATTAGTCAAACACGAAATCAAATGTACCAAAACATCACATGAACATTTGGAAATCTAGATACGCATTTTGGTAACTTGATGTCCTTCTCCAATAGTTCAGTGTGATTCTGAATCTTTTCTGATTTACTGAACATGCTGGAAAGCGTATCTAGGTGTCTGAATATTGGGAACATCCAATATGGTGCTATTGGTTCGGCCACAGTCTTCGTAAACACATTGAGTTGTGCAGAATGTAGAGATTGAATGTTGCTGCGAAAGCTCTCTATGAAGTTGACCATTCAGAGACACATGATACGCTTGAACATTTTATATTTCGCTCAATCCGAAAATTATTTAGTAAATCCTTCGTTTTCAGCTAATATTATACATAGTGTCTTATAATTTCGTTAGAACGGCAGTAAAATATTATCGTTCATCTGATATTCTCTTGCGATGCGAACTGTACTCGGTTTGTTACCGACGGAACAAGAATTATTTTAATTTCCGATTTTGTTGTGTATTTTCTGAGCCGCCCTGGTATACCAAAATGTGTCGAAAGAAAACTGCTTTCAACTTGGGAGTAATTTCACTCCAAGCGCCTTGTTGTAGATCTGGAAAATAAATTGAAGAAATGGAGGTGTGACTCTTTTTATATTAAACGTTCAAGTACTTTGTACAAATGTTCCCCAGCAGCAGGTTGATGATGTAAAGTTAACCATATTTGAGGTGGATACGTATGTATATATTTATATTCAGTTATCAGCATTTTTCCACCAATACTGGATCAATTAATACCTATATGAAATGTGGAAAATTGTTCGAACATCTTCAGATATTTGTTAAGGTATTTGATAAAATGAACCCAATAAAATTTGAGCATATTCGAATCAAACTGGCACCAGAGGTGAACAGAAATCGAACATATATCGCTTGATTCGATGTTATTAGCACTCCCATTGGCTTATCAGCTATGAAACACCACATGCTTCAATATCTCTCCAGAAAATATTTACTTATATGATCAAGAGTTTTTGAAAAAATAGTAATTTATTAGTTTATTCGATTTTAATAAATATTTTTACTTTACTGAACCAATGCAATGATTGTGTGTTACAATTTTTGTTGAATGGTAAATGCATATCCAATAAAACCAACGCCTAAGTGCAATCCTTGTGGATGTCTACATCTCTTTGTTTATACTTAGTGCCATTTGGTTCATTTAGAACAACAGTAGTGAAGTAGGAAAACCCCTATTGGCCTAGGGTTTCCTTCTGAGATATAAAATAAAGGCACTCGTAACACTCAATAACTTTACATGTTGTTCACCCATTTAAAATGAGTAAAATGGCCCATCATAACATCTAGGGTACTTTTGTTTACAACAACCTTAGTAACTCCCATAACATAAATTCGTGTTTCATTCACGGTGTACTATTTAAACTCGAACATACTTTTGGTGAGTGAGTTACAATCTTCACAAACTTCTGATACAAACGAAATGATCCTTGGAATTGAATATTCACTCCTGCAGGAACCATTATAGAGTATAACGCCAGCAGCTCTTTATTGTTTGCAAGTTTCAAAAAAGTCCCACCTCCAAATTACAAAATTTTTTGTTTGATCAAATAATAATTTAACATCTGTTATTCATGTTAAAGTCTATTTAAATCAAACTAAGTTTCGTAAAATTGAATAATATATACTGCCAATTAAAATTAGAATTTTTTATGTAGAGAGTGGTGATATGAAGTCTTATGCGATCAAAAAAAAATTAAGATGCCGATAAAAAGGTACAATAGTTTAGAAAAAAAAATTAGTATCTGTTGTTGAAAATCCGCGGACAGTATTATGTTGAGAATATTTTACGTTCATAAACGAATTTTGAGAATAGCTTTAAAAAAAAAAATTAATGTGATACTGTCGGGAATTACGGATATTGCTCGAGTTTCTAAGTTTCCCAGTTCACAAGAAATCAGTTCTTGTAAGCTGGGACAATTTTGCAGAATAAATACGTGTTTTTAACCGGAGGCAGTTCCCCGGGGCAATGATATTAAAAGTTAATTGAGAATGGCCTAATGAATGGTACACACTTTTCAAAGCAGCTATAATATCGAATGAATGTTTTGGTTTCCTCAGAGCGAAATAAGCATGATTCAGTTTTTTGCATACGTCATCAATTTTTTGATTCCATCAGTGGGAGAAGAATAATTAAATTTCAAAATACTTTGCAATAAATTATTTTTAATTTTTATTTTATTAATTAAATAAATAAAAAGCATACATAAATCAATTATTTATCATTAAAATATTTATTTAAATTTATTGGTTTCTAGGGAATTAATTTTATTTATTATTATTATATTATGACTTGTAAATTTTATTAATAAAAATTTATGTTCAGTTTTTTATTTAATTGAAATATTGTTTCATTGTAGCCTTAATATTATATTTTTATTCAATTCACATGTACAATTTCTACGAGTTAATTAAAATTATTATCAGAAAATTAAATTAAATGAGATTTATTGATATAAAAAGTATTGACAAAATTTGTACCAGCAGATGCTGTTGAACAAATAATGCAATACAATATTTTTTGTTGAAGTTAATTTGAATACTTATGTAAAAAATTTTATGTACGTTTATTAAGTGAAATTTCAAATTTATTATATGATATTCATCATAGATCCAACGAATCTGGCTCAATTAGGAAAGATTCCATCAGGTATTACCATTTCTAGTTCACGATGAGAAGGTCTTCATCACTGAGGCATATGGACATTTTATTTTAAAAACAATTAAGATACCAATATTGTGACACCATCCTTTATTATCTCAGTTTTAAGCTCTACTGGATTATTTGCCGCAAAAATGAGGGTAGTGTCATCAGCAAACATTATTATAAGAACCTCCAACGAAGGTCATTTACAAATAGTAAGAAGATGTAGTTGAGTAATTTGAAAACACGAACCCAAACGTTATTCAAACAACAAAAGAATGCAAAGTCTCGACTTTTTGAACCTAAATGGATTAGTGTAACATTCAAATTCTTAGAACAGATTTAATTTGGTCGGTGAGAAATATTCTAGGAAATTGAAAGGCTTAAGTCCAAATTGATAATGATACAGATAATTGGATTGATAATTTGTTGAGTTTTTTGTTGACTTTATATTAGCTTTTCTCATTTGGTTATATGAAAAACTGGCCACATAGCTTTCCTTCAGGCTACTCGATTTCCATCCCCTAACCATGTTGATTGCAGCACATTTTCTTCCGTATTGAAGAGTAGAGTTTCGGATGTAGGCCCGAAGCATGTCCTGTAGATCCATTTAACTGTAAGCATACTGTAATTTTCTTCGGAAATTGGGCATAATATCTGGAAGGTTGCTTCCTAATTCTACGACGCCTTACTCGAAGATCAACTTATTAGTCGATCGATGGAAAATTTAGTTCCTGAAAAGTCGAAAGGAAATCATCGAAAACACATTTTCCTTTTATCGGAGCTCCATGTCCATATTAGAAACTCGAGCAAACGTCAATTTTAAATATTCTCTCCGTCTATAATTACCTAGAATAAGTATCTCTCTATCCTACTGTTGATATTTCAAAGTTTATTGGAATTGAGAAATATTATTTAAAATATACCATAATTATTGAAGAGAAAACCACATGACTTGTGATGTATTAGAACATAACTGTTTGTTTAGAATATTTTCATAAATTTTTTTAATACTATTGAATTATGAATATGTATTTTATTGATAGAGATATAAATTTGCAATTTGAAAATTTAACTATTTTAACTTCGCATTTGGTAATATATTAAACGGAAACGGTACAAATTCAACGAAAATAATGCCTCGATCAATATATTATTGAATGCTCTAATAACGGTGTAATAATCGCAAATATAACATTGTTTGGGAAATATTTTAAACAAATAATTTCAAATGTAAATATTGTAAATAGGAAATAGGCTAAAACACAAATTTGTAAATTTTAGGTAATTTAAAACACTTTATTGTTGACAAATATATGATCTTAGAATAAACCGTCATTCTCTGGTTTACCCTTTCCTTTACTTCCAGAAGCGATTCAAGCAGGCGTCCATTATTTCTAAGAACTAGCCTACCCTAACCTGAGGCCAGCACCTTCACCACGTTATTCTTGTGTCAATGCAATGTATGTTGAACAATTTCATGGATTTACTTTCTTATATTGATAAATTTATTTTTCAATGGTAAGATGTTATGGTCTATTTTATAGACTTTTGGTACCTCTGCAAACTAGTCAACGATTATCATTACGTGTTTTTTGATCCTTTTGTAAGGACCTAATTACAATAGCAATTATGCCAGTAGTTCTGATAATACTTACTATTCGACACTTCTATGTTTAATATTGAGACCGAAATAATTACTGATTCTGGATCAAATGGAAGTATACAATAGCTTTGACAAGACATCGATGTCAAACTGTCATGTTTCTCAACTGCGTAATCGCTATTTTCGTCTCACTAACTGTATCTAGTGTAAATGTTCTTGCAAATGACGTGATTGTTGACGAAACTTTAGAAAACCCATTTGAAGGAAGTAAGTAATATTTATCCGACCGAATTTTGACTAATTTTCCCGTCGTAAGAGACATATTCCAAATGCTATGAACAACTGGGTTGCGTTGAGGTTAACGACCTATGGTACCACGAAGAACATAGACCTGTCAATATGGAACCCATGGAAAGGCATATCATCAATACAGACTTCCTTTTTTTGAAAAGCGACAATAACGTAAGTATCATCTTAAGGTCTGAGAAGTGACAGCAAAAAGTTTTACGTCATCGAATTCCAGAAAGATCGAAGAAGTTAATATTGTCGGCATTAAATTCACCCCATTCACATTCTAAACAGAATTTTTCCTTAGCTTCATCACCTCTTCATGATTGATTCAAGTCTGTTCGAAACTGTGAGCTTGAAAGAATCGAGCGTAAAATAATTCTGAATATACCATTGCAACTGATAAGTTCTATGATAGAAATTTAACAACACTCTACGCTGTGTGATGAGTTCGTTTGTTTGAATTGAAACTCTCATGTTTACTACAATTATTCGGGATGTTCTATGCCGCAACATTTTTTCTGGTCGCTTCTACTACTGTAAATCGTTTTTATTCAGATCCCATGTTTTAGCAAAGATTCTTACAGGATGGAGTTATTTTCGAGAAGATCGTGGCTAAGCAGCATTCAATATTAGATGCAGGTTACCAGCCAGATTCCAATGTTTTGATAGTGATACACGATTTCACCAGTAACGGTTACACGGACTGGGTGAAGGTAAATACTGTTTATGCGAGGATTTACAATAATACTGCAAACAATCTTGACTTTCTGGGCGGATATGGAATAACAAAAGCGCGATCAAAATATGGAATCTATCTGGAAATGAAGAACTTCGGGGAAGTCCCGAATGTTTGTTGTATTATTCACGATTCCTCAAAATAGGTCGATATTTCATATATAATCCTGCACCAAAGCTGTAAACACAAATTAGGAAGTTTATTTTGCATAACTCACTGCCCTCTCTCAACAAAGCAAGCTCGTAGAAGCCAGTTTATACATGATTATTGAAAAAGCACTCACACGTTCACCTTTCGCCTAAAATAATGAACCATGAAAGAGTTCACAATGTGGAAACACTATAAATAAGAAATAATCACCCTTATCCACTAAAAATACTGTTAAAGTAGCCGAAAGGTCCTCAGTACCCAGTATGATAAGGGTGATTATTTCTTATTTATAGTGTTTCGCCTGAAATTTTATTTGAAAAGGATTGCATTCGACGAGGTAAGAAAGTTATGCGGTAAAGAGTTTAATTGTGATGTGAAGAAGAACAGATATTGGGTTCATTTCTAATAATGTACAATGTTTCCGAAACGTGACGGCAAATTCGATTCATTATTCTCTTCGTTCATCTTCAAAGCTGCACCACTTCCTGAGATCATGACAGTTTTCACGAAGAACATTTTCAGCACTTGGCTTCTGTTATCATCGCCGAAACTTCCATAAATGTCATCTCTATAGATTGGAAGGAAGGCGCCAAACCACCCTTCGATCAAGCTGTAGCTAATGCAAGAGTGGTGGCTTTAGAAATCGTGCAATTCGTCGACATCCTGATGGTAAGTCAAAATCTCGAACATTCTCGCACTGCACGATCTAATCTTCAGAAAATTGGTACGCCACTGGATTCCGTAGAATTTGTGGGTCACGGTGTCGGTGCTCACATCGCAGGTTACGTGGGACAAACGCATAGGGGAATAATGAAAATTACAGGTCGGACGGTGAACTTTTTGATGAATGAAATGCTTGAGGAAAATTTTATTTGCAGCTTTGGATCCCACAGGACCCAGGTTTGAATTTATGCCGGACGTTGTACGTCTTAGTCCTCTGTGGGCCAATTATGTGGAAGTTCTGCATACAGATTATTATGCCTGTAAGTGATAATATGATAATAATACTTTTATTAGTACACAATTACCCAAGGCATAGCACACGTGAAAGGAAGAAAAATGTATATATATATCGTATGCTTGCATATACTTCACATCAGTGTTCGATATTCGACATAAAAGCGAACAATGAAGTTGCGAAACGTAAGCAAAGACGTAGAACATTGTTTTTTGTGTCCAATACCCAACAATCTTGTGAAGAAATACATTTTTGGATGCAACCAAAATAATAATAATAGCAAATATGAATTTGATTTAGATTTCTAAAATTAGTCTGAAAGATACTCTTAACTCATCAAGAGATGTTTTAATTTCATTTTCAAAAGTTTTATTGGTGATTTTCTTATATTATTATAAATTTTGAATATGGAATGTTTGATATTTTTCTGTAAATAGCTAAAATCTAGTCTCTCTATTACAAGATTAAATTTATATCTGGTATTATGATCTTGGTCATTTACAAGATCTTGAAATAGGTTTTTATTACCAGTAATAAACATGATACATTCTAATATATACAAACTTGGCAAGTAAGTATTTTTTGTGTAATGAAATGAAATTTGCAGCTCTCCATGCTTCCCAAGCTTAAAATACACCTTACACATCTTTTTGTAGAATGACAATTCGAGATGTATCATACGAGTTACCTCAGGAGGTAACACCGTAGCCAATTCTAGATTCTACCTAGGCATGGAAAATAATTAGAGCTGCTTGAATTACTACATTTAGGCTCAAAAGCATAGGAAAACTTGAAGAGATCTTCTGATTATTTATCAAGTTGATATCGCCAATCCAGACTTTAGTCAATTTTAATATCCAGAAATGTTATTTTATTTTCCGATTTTGAATATAATTCAGTCACTTCTACTTCCAACTGTTCATTCATTTGTTTATAAGGAAATTGAATCAATTGAGGCTTATTTACATTCATTTTCAGCTTGCTGTTGCAGAACCAATTTTGTAATGAGTTGATTGATGCAATGATACGTTCTTTCAGCTCATGGTCAGTATCTTCACCAAATATCACGGACGTATCGTCTGAAAATTGCTTAAGAATGTTTAGTACTATCTCAGGTAGATCATGGATATGATGTAGGAATAACAGTGGGCCCAATATTGATCCTTGGGGTACTCTTCTCAAGTTTGTGATTTTTAAGGAGCTTGTATGTTTTCCAAATTCATTGTGTCTGATACGTATTGTTGCTTGTTCATTAAATAGGATTTTATAAGTTTCAGAGCTATGGCCCTGTTCAATTTTTCGTACCAATCTGAAGCCTTGAAGACATCGATGCACATTCTTATAGTACATTTAACTTGGCGGTACACCCACCAAATAACGTCATTGCACGCGTACGTCAAATCGACCGTATGCCCACTTTTCAGCTCCTGCAAAAGTGTGTGAAAAACATTTTTTTTGTTTTGAGCGTTTGATCAGAAATCTCGTCTGTTATTCCACCAAGAGAGATTCCAGGTGGTCGGACTAGACGGGCTCAAACTAGTCACCTCTTCGATACCAGTCGAAATTTTCCATTTTTCATTTCATTCTTCTATTGAAAGGCGAAGTTGGGAAACTCTTTGTCTAATGTCTATGACCTCCAAACCTTCAAGAATAATTCGAATGGCTATCTCCCTTTCCCACATTCCACCACTGGCTAACACGATGTTCTTCGAGCGTAATAGGTTTTCTTCTCGTGTAGTGAAAGTATTGAAAAAATGCAATTATACGACATTTGACAACTATATAACATGAAATAAGCTTGGAACTCCGATTTTCTTCATTTTTGTTCCCACAGCATATGTTAATGATACCATAAATCAACAGAATGCTGACATAATACTCCAAAGTGATGGAAATGAGCTTTCGACGGATTATAAATAAATAAAACAACGAATATAACGCACTTATAGGCAATTGCTCGAGTCATGGGAGACATTCCGCCTTCCCCTACTAACTGATTCTTCTATCAGCTTATAGTCAAGGAACAATCCAACAGATGGGTCATGCAGACATCTATATCAACGGTCCAAAAGCTCAAGCAGGATGCATAGAAGATAAATATCGTTCAGTTTTGGATCTCACAAGTGAAGACGACGAGAACGCCTTGCCCGCGTGCAGCCACAAGAGGTCAATAGATTGCTTTACTGAAGCAGTGGAACATAAAGATTGCAAATTTATAGGCATAGGGTGTAGAAATTATGAAGATTATTCAACTGTAATAGGTCCCACTATGAAGCTTCTTTGTTTGTAGGATTTTGTTGTAGGGGAAATGTGGAACTTGTGATCTCAACACGGGGGAAAGTATTTGCGTGACAATTGGTTTGATGGCAGACCACGCTGTTAACAAAAATGTCTCATTTTATTTGGATACAGCCAGATCGAGTCCATTCTGTTGTAAGTATATACTGGGTGTCCCATTTTAATCCGCCAGTAGCGATAATTCTGAAACATTGCATTGAATCAAAAAGTGTTCCGAATGAAAAGTTAATGGTTCTGAGGGGGACATCTGATGCCGTAGACTTTGCCCCCCAGCCCCCCAAGGGGGGCGGGAACAGGGGGCAACTTTAAAATCTTAAATGGAAACCCCTATTTTTATTGCAGATTCTGATAGAGGGTTAAAAAGTATGTAAGTTTTATCCGAAACATTTTTTTATTGGTCGAGAGATGGCGCTGCAAATGTAAAAATTAGGTTTTTTGTCAATTAAATTGCGAAAATCGTCACGTAATTAACTGTTATTATTACTTAAGACTTACTCACAACCTTACAAGGTTGTTTTTTTCTCAGCCTGCCCAAATACTACCCCCAACCCCCCTACAAAGACGTAAAGTACTCAAAAATAGCGATTGAGTACTTATTTTTCAAATTAAATAATGGTAAAATAATTTATGCACGTCCGAGCGTTGTGTTTACTTCACGCAGCCCAGTATTCTGCGAAACGAAATTCTCCTAATTTGTTAAAACTTCACCCTGTAAAATAAAGGACGCGTAAAAATATCTTCGACTCAATCGACAAATCGGAAATTTTAGATTCTGCGATAACTTGGCGCGAAGTAATGATTTTTTAAATGTAAATTGTTTTTAATGAGGAGGCATAAACAATTGGTGTTTTTTGTGAATTTGGTATCGCGTTAACGTGCACTCGTTACCGGAAAATTGTGTAAATTGTCAAGAGTCAAAGATTCATCCGAGTTACCAACCAATTAAAAAGTGTGTATTTTTGTGGATTTTCCGAGGGCGCCTATTTGATTTTACCGAGTGCAAGTTTAATTGCGTAACGCTAATGCCGGCGGTTTTAATTGAGTTATTTCAAATTAATTATGCCATGAAAAATACTGTTGCCGTTTTCAAAAATAGTAATCTTCTAAATAAGAAATTCGTTTACTGTGTGATAGAGAAATTCTTTTAATTTTTTCTCAAGTTTGCAGCGCTTTGACAAAAAACCTAATTTTTACATTTGCAGCGCCATCTCTCGACCAATAAAAAAAATGTTTCGGGTAAAACTTACATACTTTTCAACCCTCTATCAGAATCTGCAATAAAAAATAGGGGTTTCCATTTAAGATTTTAAAGTTGCCCCCTGTTCCCGCCCCCCTTGGGGGGCTGGGGGGCAAAGTCTACGGCATCAGATGTCCCCCTCAGAACTATTAACTTTTCATTCGGAACACTTTTTGATTCAATGCAATGTTTCAGAATTATCGCTACTGGCGGATTAAAATGGGACACCCAGTATTATAGTATAGTTCATATTATACCGTTGGCCTTTCCTGAAATAAAGCAACTAGCTGATCAAACCTCATTGCGTTGGTCCCATTTTGTTCATTCCACAGCGCCCTGAAATTCGATTCAATATAACATCAATGGAGTAGTTAGTTTGATACAATGCCCTATTTTAGTATTTTAGTTAGTAGTATAATTATTACCACAATAAAAAATGAGAAAGTAACTCATGGGGCCTGGATTGATCCCCTTCAACCACCCATATTTAAGCCACTGCATTCTTAATTAAATGTAACAAATTCTTGCTCTCGGGGGTTTTCAAAGTCGCCGATCACGATTATGACACTCACAAATTTCTGCAAATTACCTGGGGGTGTTTCCGGGTCCCTGCAGCCCTCTGTATCTACGTCATCTGGGAATTTGTTAATTTTTCTTCATAAAAGGTAACAAATTCTGGCTTTCGGGGGTTTTCAAAGTCGATCATGACTATGACACTCGCAATGTTCTGCAAATTATTTTGTCGTGTTCCCGTGTCCCTGGGGCGCTCTGTATCAACGATGAACAAATTCTAGCCTTCTGGGGTTTTTATTGTAGCCGATCACGATTATGATACTCACAATGTTCTGCAAATTACCTAGAGGTGTGTTCCTAGGTCTCTGGAGCCGTCTTCTAGGGATCTATTGAACTGAATATGTATTTAGTTTTATGCAATTTATTGTACTCTTGTTGTACGCAAGACCGTAACCAGAAAAATATTCAGTCAAGAGGGAGAGGAGGGGGGGAGAGTGGACCTTGAATCTGGGTTCAAAATCTCATACTAGCTAGGTCGTTTCCGATACGTTTCATTTTTCAAACATCCTATACATGTTTCATAATCATTTTCAGTAGTACCTTACAATGTGACGATAGACGTAAGAGGCAATAAGACTCACATTGGATATTTTGATATGTCTATAGAAGAAGATATAGGAGCAAAAACCAATATTACCTTTGTAGACGAGAAGTGAGTATGACTCTCATGTTTAGACTAATTAAGATAGCTCTTTCGATCGATCGGTAACGTCACAAACTTTCAGTTCTAGACAGATTTTTCCCTTATTAGTGGCTCCATCAATAGATTGCGTATTTCCCAACAAAAAAAATATTGGCCCCTTTTTGCACGCCTCTTGGAAATTTCACCTAAGATATGAATTTTCCGTTCCTTTTTTTTGATTCATCGATCGAGTATTTTTCAGGTGTACGCTTACGTTGTTCTATATTGCTATTTGTTTCATTTTATATTTCATAGGCCAAAATATAAGAAATTCAGCGACCACGAACACAATACGAATTTGTATTACGCCCCGCCGCCTATAATCACCGAAGTTAAGGGAGCCACAGTAACCTGGCATGAAAAAAAAAGGTTGTTATGCTTTTTTGGCGGTTGTGACATGACGATCCTGCTCTCAAAAATCATCATTTATCCCATATCAAAGTACGTAAATAAATATATGCAGCTGTCTAATAATGAGCATGTGATTGTGAAACCTCCAGAACTCTATATCTTCTTGATTCTATGTTTCCTATTCATTTATCATACAAAATATGTAGCGACGAGGAAAACAACGGATCAACAATAAACGAAGAATAGTTCTCATTTAGAAGAACAAGGAATCATTATAATTGTTATAGGAAACAACTAATACAGAACTATACCCTTACAACTGGGTGACGGCTGAGGGAAGTTAGTGATCTAGGGCCGTAGGGGTCAATAAATTGTAAATACTTTGATAAGCAATAACAAATTTTTGAGATAAGCTTACTTGGATTGAAGACCTGTTCGTAGAACGTCCACATGACTCGAGGTTAAAGGCTACAGAGAGTAGGATGAAAGCATTATACAAAGACAATTCAAATCAATTTGTTTCTAAATACTTAGTAAAGATATAAATTTTAAGCCTACTTCAGATTGATTGAAAATCCTCAAATGATATTTCGGAAAAATTAAAGTGTGTTTTTATTTCCAGAGTTGAATCATGCCCAGTCGTTTTAAAAGGTTCAAAATCGGTTGTTAAAATCCGTAGCGGATCGTCTGCCCGTTTCACAACTCGTAGAGCACGTGGGAAATTGAGGAGAACGAAGAGGAAGAAAAAATCACAAGAATATTAACAGTCAGGCATATACACTATTTATTTTACACTAATAAAATAATGGTCATTGATGTACAATCCATTTAACATAACAATAAAACAGTAACATTCATTCGAATTTTATTTCACAGTATCAGAGATATTTTAACTTTTCTTTATTAGTAACCAGTAGTGTGCGATATATATATCTGTATGTTGACTGGTTAATGAAAAGGTTTGATATAGAGAAAGAGGTATAGTTTGTCAAGCTTAAAGTGGAACATGTTATATTTTGTCGAAAAATAGGATACAATTAACAACTGATTCGACCAAAATTGAAAGAGAAATATCACATAATTCCACCATATTACATTCTCGCTCTCAATCTATAGATTGATTGATTGGAGCAAAAGTGAAGATTCAATGTTTTAGTTCGAAGGAAAATGCAATTCACAATTTTCAAGTTTAAAATTGTAAATTGTGCATTATGTAGTAAAGACCGGTACAAAACGACAGCTTCTGTTAACCAGTTTGAATTGAGCTTCATACGTTCACCCACAATATTATGTCAGATTTTGGGAGTCAAGAACGGTTATAATTGCCCTGCACAAAATATGTGAAATTGGATAGAAATTAAACAATCATTATACATTAATTTCACATTCAATATAACATCTCAAATGTTCATTAGGCTCCTCTTATTGATACAGTTATCCTCAATTTTGTCTTATATTGCAATTATGAAGAGAATGGCCTGCTTCAGTTCATTATAATGCAATATAATATTATTTGGGTATACATGCAAAATATATGAGTTAGCATTAACCTATTAACAACTTTTATTTTCACACAAACATAGTCTTTTATTGCAAACAGTTTTTCGGAACAATAGAGAAGGAGTTCGAAATCTGAACAGAAATTTAGCCTTCGTTAACCTTCAAAATTACCTAAATTTTCGCATATTTTTGTAGATATGTCCATATTTTCTATAGTATCCAGCATAAATATTTTGCACGTTGACCAATTTTCCCTTCCCATACTTCACCTTTCAGTTATCCCATTCTTTTTTAACATATTCTAGCTCCTAGTCTAAGTGAATTTGAACAAAACAGATCTCCTTCCTGTTGTATTGAAATCTTAAACAACGCTTTCCGAAATAACCGAATCAAAATACTTACCCAGTTCGTTATTTCATCGCTAGATGGTGTTACGAATTGACAGTAGATAATGGTAAAAAAATTAATCGTCTATCTTATGGCAATAACTCTTATTCTTAGGCTAAGTTAAGATACGAGCTAATTCTAATTCTAAGTGAAGCTTCCATTAACAAATATTTATTCAACAATAACGTAATAAAATCGAAAATGCATCTTGATAAACACAACGTAACACCCTTCCTATGTACACAACAACACATTTTTTCGTAAACTGTCTGCCACCTTACTTACTACTTTACAATTTTCTCATTAGTCAATCTCATATTTTGAAATCCAATTTGTTCATTGAGTTATCATGAATTTTTGCATATATTTAGTGGAGAGGGACGTTTATTGACAATTTGTCCAGTCTAGATCAACAAGGGCATCAGTGAAGTCAAAATGCTCAAACGATTAAAGCAAAACTAGTAATAGATTCTTTATAAGTTCTTATCATATGATCTTTTTTGATTCTTTGTTCGGCCGGTAGAGGCGCAGCTACATCCGCTTGTATGGCCTCGAGACTGCATCTTCAGATATGACTCCAATGGTATTGAGTTCCTGTCAGCTCCCTGACATATTGCGGAACATAAAACACCATTGCAAGTTTAATTTTCTGGTATTGTAAGAAGAGCGTGATTACTTCACGTCTAGTATTCGTAAGCTCAAAGCAAATGCTAAATTCTAGAATCTTCGATCAAACATCAATTCATGTATTTTTACGATTATCATCAGTGCTTTGATCCTCGAAACTGCTATGGGACTCCACTTGAATATGATTTTTCCTCTTATATCATATGCAAAGATAATTTATTTTTGATTTTTTCTTTCACAATTTATGAGATTTTCGCCAGAGGACTAAGATTATTCCCCAATATACAAAACTTCATCATAATTCATCGAACAAATAGACTGAAGTTATACGTGACTCTATTGGATCAAGTATTCAGGTTTGACAATCATTAATTTTCGTTTATTCAGAACTGATGTGTATTGTTAGTGGAAATGTGTGGAACTATGTGCAGAGACAGAAGAAACACATATCAAGCGATTTACTCCACTTTTTGTCACAGTGACATATGATATGAAGCAGATTTAAAATAAGATCGGTTTGTACAAGATGGCGCATCCAAATCAACTCATTCGCTTAGCAACTACAATAGTGTCCCAGAAGGAAAAAACAAGTATATTATAACCGAGGTATTAGCACCTGAAAACGAGAAAGCAGTTGGAAATCAATTGATTGTGATATGAGAAAATGAGCTTTGCACGGAAAATTATTTCAATCACAATCACAATCAATTAATTTTCAACTGCTTTTTCATTATTTTTCACGTCACGCATTAGTAGGTAATATTAAGTGCAATTAATTTTTTCTTGGATATTCGGATGTCCAAAGCACATCCTGAATTTAGCAGTGGCTTAATAGAGGATGAATTCTAGTTTTTTGCAATTATCTCGGAAATTGTCAACTTTTCTAAAGGAATAGCCTTGGTCAAAATGATTGTAGCTCATAAAATTCTACATAAAAAAGTTCATTGGTTCTTTTCGTAAAATTCATCGTTCATGAATTATTGTCAACAGAAATATCGCACACCACTTATAATATTCAAATCATATAGGGTTTTTTAGTACTATTCTGGGAAAGTTTAGGAGTCGATTAGACTCTTTTTTTTCAACAAGAAATGTTGATAAACATATGTCCTACAGTGACTTCTCACAAAGTTACAGATGTTGAAACTCTATGAAAAATTGCAATTTTTAAGCTGACTCAATAAATTTAGTGCATTTGTTTATGTAGAATTTTATAATCTACAATTCACCTCATTGGCTTTTTTCTCAAAAATTTATAATTGAGAAAACTAGAATGCATCCCCTGTCACTGCCTGAAATAAATTTGTACGGTTTAAATTGAAGGTATCTACGACACCAATATGAAAGCCTCCACGATAATTCAGCTTGATGGGTATTTTTTCGGAGTCTGAAACATATATTTGGTACAATTCAAGTTGTACTGAAGGAGTAAAGCTGATGTGGATGATCCATCCTGTACGCATAGGAGAGAATTTATTCGAATGGAGAACAAAGAGCATTGAAAACTTGTATTATATTCTTCACATTAACACATATAAAAGCACACTTTGAACATCTAACAACTATCGCTATCGAACATTAAAATGCTTTTTTTGTGATATATATACATTCCAAGCTATTAAAATTTAAATTGAAACATTTCGTCAATATTCGAGATGGATCTCTTAGGATGAATTGCACAATTAATGTCTTTGGCGTTGAATTTTTGATAGCGGGGGTGATTGATTTTCATAGTAAATCACGTGATCTGGGACATTTAAATGTTCGATGTGACAGTTAGTACATATTATGTTTCGTCAAGAGGATATCATTTCACAATATTGTACAGCAGCTATCTGTGCCACAGCCCTTAGTTGAGAAATGGCTCCATTACAGTGCATACAGACGTGAAAAATAATTATTTTAAATTTATTTTATACAAAATATAATGAAAGCAGCAAATACATATTTTACATTTTTGGCATTGCAAATATAGACACAAACTAGGCTTTACAACAATATAAAAACCTAAGTAATTAAAGTATTGTTAAAATAATAGATTCAAATAAATACCTATTAAAACTGTACAAATAAATATTTACACACATATTCAATTCATAATGGTGTATTTACAATACTAATAAGACATTTGAAGAAAGGATAAACCAGTTCTTAAAAAAGCTACGGGTATATATTGTATAAAGCCTGAAAGTTTGAATGTTACATTGGCCAAAATGTTTGATGCAATATTTGAAAGTTCATGTTGAGTTTCACTTTTAATAAGTTCCATTATTTGATGCGAGTAACAACTTAGAATATAGATCAATACATCCCTTTTTCTATGAACTACACTACATCTTGTTATTTAATATTGACATTAATGGTTAGTTCATTTTACCCAAATATCAGTTGAGAAATGATTTTATTCGAAACCAAGCGTTTTGGTAAATGAGAGCCGAATAAAATGACGAATTCTCCGACAAACTCGTTAACTATCTTGGAATAAGTCCGTGGATATCACATAGACTATTGCAATAAGTATGTAGAATTGAATATAAACATGAAAGTCTGAATTTGAGAAATATTAATAAAGAAAATGTAAATGTCATTCCAATGTGGCAGGTTATTTGGTACAAAAGCAACTGTTGAATACTCAAAATTTAATATCACAACAAAATAAAACCGCATACAAAAGTTTGCTTACTAAGTGAAAACTATTATATGTTTCATTAATCGATTTGTTTTTTCTTCCCCCTTTGTCTTTGAGGTAGGTTGAGATAAGTACTGCACCTTGTGTTAATAAGTACTTCAAACTTTTCACTATTTGACTTAACATTTAACATGCGTCTTTCTTGTGAAATAGTTTTTCACAGAGTTTCACTAAAAATGAAAATTTCATCTAATGTTAACAATATGAATTTAAGTTGCCAAACGCATGTATTGTCATATTTATACTGTTCTTGATAGTATGTATAGGTAGAAGATGGCAAACAAGGCAAAGGCTATCGAGATTAGTATTTAGTCGTTTGAAAAGAATAAGCATTCATCATAATCCCGTACATGAGTTTGTCGAACTTCACTTCCACGGCCTAATTTCATCAACCAAAACTCTTGTACTGTAAGAGAACAGTGGTTATAATCTGTTTTGTATCTTTTGGGATCTCAGTCCAGTAGTCGAAGCAAAGACCCCTGATTTATAGGTTTCGAAATCATTGTTCAATGGATAGCTTAGTATATTTTCGATTATTCTCAGCGAATAAAGTGGGTTTCGGAATAGACTAATGTGTAACACCCATTTGCCTCCGTCACCATTATATTATCGTCATACATTTGCAGACGATCAGGTGTAAAATTCTCAGACAATGATCGAGAAGATCAACAAAAATTATCTCACTACTTTGAACATAGATTATCGGAATGGTAATTCTCGCGATTTAACCCGCATGCGTATTGTCAGTCTCGATAAAAGTTGAAACGGAAAATATGGAAATCATATTTTATAATAGATCCTGGTCGGTAATCGAATACTTCATTTTAATGTCTATAAATTAAGTGATTAGCAGTTACAATTGGCAGCTTGTGAACCTTGAGGTACGTCTGTCAAACGTTGGCCTTTGCCACCGCCGCTCATGAGGGATGGATCGGTATCTAAACTGTCGGACATCTTGTCACAGATGATGTCAACCAATCGCTCGAAAACGGACTGAAAACAAAACAATGACAATAGATAATAAATATATTTACTACGTATTGATGAGAAATAATCAACCTTATCCACTAATAATAAGTATATTTCAGGTGGAATGCTCAATAACAACCTGACAACCTTTATCTATCACCTCACGAACCTTTAGCATCTGGTTCAAAAGTGGATACTTGAACATTTATTTTTCGGTTTCAGTGGTCATTTTTAATTGAAATTACTGCGATCAGAACGCTTTGTGATGATACAATTAGTTTGAAGAAATTCCGTTTTAGGCATAATATGTCTTCTAATGACGGTCGTGAGACCGAAAGGTACGTAAAGACGGAAATAATAAGCATATGAGTTAGTGTGACCTATTTCCCGAGAATATATATATATAAAAGATACCAAGAACATCTTCGTTCTTTCAGACTCAACCTATCCTAACCATTGTTTTTACAAATAGGTTATACCTTTCCTAATTCAAATACGTAATCAAACCAAAGGTTTCAAATTAGATACTTTAGAATGAAAAGATTCATAAAGATGTCAACAATTCATACCGGGATATCCAAAATTATCTTGGTCAAGGGTGGTTGTGGAATCTAAAACGTGTGTCTTACTTTACGTTTGAAATAATTATGTCATAATCAATTTGAAGTTTCTATAAGTGCGAAATTTCGCAATTTTATACGAATATTGTAACACTCAGAAGTCTTTAGCGCTTTGGACTCCGGGATTTTCACGTGGCCTATCGAAATTAGAAGGTTCAAATTATCTAAAGACATAATTGCATGAACGCCAGACGTCCTACGTAATTAGCTACGAACGAAATCATTTTGACATATGCCTCGAGGAGCTCGCTACGCGTAAGTTAGAGTTTATACATTTTACCTCGATTTTGTTAATTTGGGGCCGTTTCTTGCCCCGTGCGACCGGCGCCAGTTATAATAAAGTGTCTTTGGCTATGGGCCGCTAGCTTTTACCCGCTTCGTGTATATTTTAGTCGCGAGAAAATTCCCTTTGGTACGTCGCACGTTAGACGCGCGTAGCTGAGATCTGAGAATAGCTCAAACTGTTTTAATTAAATTTTCCTATTTAATGGACATTTATCGAAAAAAGAAGGGCCGTCGGGCACGGTCCGATACTAAATCTAACTACATGGAGCGAAAACGGCACGCGAAAAGTCGTCGTAAAGCCGTATTAGGTAAAACCAGTTTGCACTTTTCTAACTCTCGTGCTGCGGGCTTCTCACGTGAACGTCATTCGATTTACGGAAAATTAACTATTTCAAAACAGTTTTTGACCCGGATTGTGGCTATCACGACCTCTGAAAAAGTTCAAAGTTCACATAATTATTCCATAATTTGTAGTTCATTACTTACAACTGCAATAAATAGGCATGAAATTTGTAGGTTATTGATGATGTCAGTGTGACAGTGACATAATTATTTCAAACGGAAAGTAAGACACACGTTTCAGATTCCACAACCACCCTTGACCAAGATAATTTTTGATATCCCGGTATAACAATATTTTAAATGACCAGTTAGACCTTTACCAAAGTGATCTTTTCCTTTCTCGTTCAAAGCACTCTGCTCAAAATATTAAACAATACTTATCCTAAGGCACAAATTGTTTTTCAATTTACACTGTATTTTCACGGGATTTAACTGTTTTAGGAATTTCCGATGATCCCTTACTCTCAATTGTAATGTCATTAACCTGTACTTTAATTCTTATTTATACTTGAATGTTCTCTTTTTACTTGATAATTGTGTATCTCCTTCATAATGGCACTTCGGTATTGAAACTATAGTAACGTCTTCATGTTATGATCAAAAGTGGTATTGAAACAAAGTAATTGTGCTTTCATTTAATCATATCGCTAAATTAACATAGAGGAACGGCTTCTACCGTGGATATTTTGGTATATTCTTACTCGGAGTAAAGAACATTATGAATATTCTAACTTGATATGATATTAAAACGGGTTCATTTCTGTTGACGGTTAGTGTATTCGAAGAAAGATGTGGATAGAAAAGCTATATTGGAAATGTTACACAACGCGGGATACTGTTAATTAATTGAGCTATCTATGTCTTACTTCCGGTTAGATACACTATATAGCCGGATATACGTTCTATCTTGATTTTTGTCAATCCTGTAAACTACGTAGCGGACTACAAATTTTCCAATAATCTACAACAACAACAACAACACAAAATGTGCGAATTGCTTAATGGAAATCGATTGAGTTTATTGAGTGATCACGTTGAGTTATAGAACAATGCTAACTTGTAGTTGCACTCTCATTTTCTTCGTAAATTGTTGAGAGAACTAATCTGGACTAATCAGTTCTTATGAAACTCTATTTCAACTTCCTGAAAGAACCTTGAAATCTATAAATGTTCCAGATAATAAGAGAAAGTAGTTTAGAATGTATATTTCTGGATAAAAAATGAAATTGAGTAAATTAACTGATTTGTAGATCACTAACTTTCCCCATCCGCCTTAGCACAATTTCAAGGCGATTTATGAGATCGATTATTGAGAATAAGGTAATGAATTTGAAATATGGAATGAACGACAGGAACTGCTAGCTGAACGGATCGGTGAATTCCATTAAAGAAGA
Organism: Endomychus coccineus; assembly: GCA_958510875.1. Taxonomy (NCBI): domain Eukaryota; kingdom Metazoa; phylum Arthropoda; class Insecta; order Coleoptera; family Endomychidae; genus Endomychus; species Endomychus coccineus. Next base: position 178,797,869 of record OY294069.1, read on the forward strand.
GGAACTGCTATGAGCTGAAAGCAATTTCAACCTGCTTAGTCGCTTCAGCACCTTATTCCCAGACATAGACTTATTATTGTCCAAAATTTCTACTCACCTTGACATTGACATTTTCCTTCGCGCTGGTCTCGAAAAATTCGACGCCGAGCTGTTCGGCCAGTTGTTTTCCCCTTTCGAAGCTGACGACTCGTTCGTCTTCCATATCACATTTGTTACCAACCAGGATGACTTGCGCATTGTCCCAGGAATACGTTTTTATTTGAGTAACCCTAGAAGCATATATCGTACAGAATATCGTCATGTACTATATCGCATCGCTTGCAGCTAGCAACGAACGAACAATGTAACGCGGTGATCGATAGAACAAACATTATTTCATACAAATGGATACGCGGAGTTTGAGGAGAACTATCGGCGAGGAAGAAACTAATATTGATATCAAAACTGGAATAAATAACGATATGAGCTGTCGCTAATCCAATTAAAATTAGATCCTTAAACTAGCATCAAATTTAGAATTACAATCAATATTTATTTTTTTACTCAATTTTCTAATTACATACTCCATGTTCTTCATTTCTCTCCATTTCATTTTCTGTCAAATACAAACCTACTAAGACCTTATTGACTGTTTCATTGCACAGTGACATTCCTCGAATTAATAATGAACAAGATTGTAATTTCTTACAAACAGGGTTCACCCCTTCAGAGTAAGCAAACCTCAGTTCATGAATAAACTGACCTCAATACTTGCAAAATATGGATGTAGCCCTAATGTCTTAATAAAACTAATCTAAGTATATATTCATATATTGTAACTAATGACAAACTTAACTTCTAAGTATAGATAAATCTTGATTTTGGTCGAGACCCTAATAAAATCATGTTGTATAGAGATTAAAAACTTATACTTTGTATAATATAATTCTCAGATTCTACCAAACAAATTTCAGCAATTGTCCCAACTATTTTGGATTATGGATTTTTGGGGTAAGTATGGAAAATTCTTTGTTTCAATACTTTTCAAATAATGAGAAATTCGAATATAACATAAATTACAACCATATCCCATGGTTAACCACGCTTTCTCTAGTAATGAGATGCAACTCCAGAATTAGTTACAACCTAACCTAAACTAATCTAAAATAACCTAATCTATCCCATAATTTTTTATTAGGATGCAATGTTATTCAAGGGTAGATTTGTGTTTTATTTATAATTCATCATTCAAGTCATGTTGTTCGGAAGAAGATCATGTTATAATATAACTATCCCTTAGAAATAATCATCGAAGCTGTTGAGATGAATACTCACCAATCTTGTACACTATTGAAAGATTCCTCATTCGTTATATCGTACATGAGGATGAATCCCATCGCACCTCTATAGTAAGCAGTCGTGATAGTTCTGTATCTTTCTTGACCTGCTGTATCCTACAGAAATTAATCGACAATTAGTAACATCATCTATCGAATTCGCCTTCAAAGTTGAAATATTGTATCAGCCGGTACCAACTAAGCATATTCCATCATAAGGTACTGTTGAATATAATCTGAATGATGATAAACGCACGTAATGTTGTGGTTTCTTAACAGAAGATAAGTGTTTTGCAACCACAGACATCTATTTCGTGAGGTCACTTATCTGTTTTAAATTTTTTCGGAACAACAACGAATTATGAATACTTCCAGTTAATAATGTAATAACTGCTTTTGGGCAATTGGTCGACAGTTATTTTAACGCAATGAATGGAACAATTGATTATTGAGTAGAGATCTAGATGTATGGAATGGTCCTTCTGGGATCAACTTAATTGTTGAAGGATGGCATCGAGTATTTCATCAGACCGTACAAGCTCGTTAACCAATATCGTTAAGAACAGGGATCGGTGGAGTTCAAGTTAACTTTAAGAAGATTATGTACTTCTAAATCAACGATAATTTGATAACGATAATTTTCCAAATTACTTGGGAGGAATTTCACAAAATCTAGAAATATAATATTTACTTATTATTTGCTAAAAAATGTTGCTTGTATTTTTTGTGAATAAATGTATTATATTTTTTCCTAAGAGAAAATTCTGCCCCCATCAATCCAAGTTCAAAATGATTTGATAAAGGTTAATTTTCAATTTATCGATCTGCAGACATCGTAGGTAATGTTTACGAAAAAATGTGAAAGCAGGACTGACATGAATTTACAATTCACAAACAATGCCGAGATGATAATTAATCGTTTCTTTGTTATATAGAAGTAGTAGCATCTTTAATGAAAATTTCAAATAATTTGATTTACTTGTTACACCCATTGGGTTTTGTGGTTTTTATTCTAGTTTACGTTCAACTACAATTTCAATACATTAACCAGGCTTCAATTAAGTAAGAAAAAAAGTTGTTCCTTTGTGTGGCCCGCGTTCTCATTTAAATGTATGATGTGGCACTTCAGCTTGTCCATTCCTAGTGTAGAAAATATGCAAGATAAAACAAAATGTCATTTTGATTTAACGGATAATATGAGAGGAACGATCGTTGCTTTTTTTATTCTGGAATTAAGCATTCAGTTGTTTGATGTGAACCTTTATGTATTGACAGCATTCGTTCGAAAGCTTTCCAACTAGATATAGGATATAGATTTAGAATAAAAGCACGGTTTTCCCAGGCCGTACAAAGGAAATCACTCATCGAGGTGTAGTATTGGATATTGTTGGACTGAATATAATTTTCTACCAGCGAAAATGCATTCTCTCACCCATATCTGAAGTTTGACGCGTTTTTCGTGTCTGTAGACCGTCTTCACTTTGAAGTCAATGCCAACTGTGCTCACGAATGCTGATGTAAAACTATCGTCGGCGTACCGGAACAAGAATGACGTTTTTCCCACCGAACTGTTTCCTATTATGAGAAGTTTGAACATGTAATCGAAATTTTGATCTGCGGCATCCTTTTGCCATTTTGGATCTGCGCCAGCCATCTGAAACATTTACCACATGAAATGTAGATAGTCTATTATTTATGATGTAACACATAATGAGATAGTTGGATAATATGGGATTAGTTTGGTTTGTGCACACTGGAAAACATTAACTCCTTATAACCACAACTATAATTTTGTCAAACCATTTCCAGGGAATCACAGGCATCGTCATGCCAAATCCGTACCTGATTATTAAAGCTCGGATTTATAGGCACCATAATCAATTAATTATTAATAATTACTATTATGTATTATACGAAGTGAATTAACTTGATATTGAGTCGGGAGTGGTTTGGAAGGGTCATGGTTTGGGAGGAGGAGTGGTGGTGCCATGGGCTTCGACTGTATTGTGTTACATTCTACCGATGGTGAAAATTGCCAGGTTCCTTTCTATTCGTAACTATTAGTTGACAAAAACTATGTCTGTTAATTGATAATTATTAATTTAGAAGTGGTCTTTCTAAGTAAACTCACGAATTGTCTAAAGCTTTTCAAAATGTGTGTTATTTACTTTACGGCATACGCAACAAAACTCAACTATTATACAGTAACCGTCTCTACAACTGATAATTGTTTATTATAAAAGGGAAAAGGTTAAGGATTTCCCAATAGTTAAGCCGCAAGCCTCGATCAGGTAAATTTTCTTAAGAAACCATTATTACACAAGCCATTCATATTCTATTATTGACCCAAAAGTTCATTACAGAAAAGTTTAGTAATAGAAATATGAATAATATGATGGGTAGGTAGCATGAAATTTAAAAAGAAGCACAAAAAGGCCAAATTTACGAAAATAGACAAAATAGGCAAAAAAGGCAATTCGCCTATAATTCGAGCTTTACTGATTATATACCTGAACAACATGGAATCCAAAGAGTTTTATCCTATAAAAAACACAAAAACGAAGAACGACTAAGAGTTCTAACTAACTTCTCAATCAGAGTAAAATATCACGAGTCATAACTTTTTTACAGTTGCACCATTTTGTTTCAACAATATAAACATAATTATGTTTAATTGCTGGTTAATCTTTAAATTGTCTATTTAAAACCTTGTACAAGGCGATTACACTAGCATACTATACATCAATTCTAAAATGGATAATAATTTGTCAATTTTAACGTCTGCGAATTTTCATTACCTCCCCTGCATTCAGTGGGTACTTTCAAAGTAGTATACAGGGTGTCCTCGAACTGAGTGGCCAAAATAAAGTCGAAGATTCTTTGATTCGAAAAAAAGTTGATGAGCTTTTTTACCTTTGCCTTAAGTGTCTTGTTTAGCCGGTAGAGGGCTTCAAAATTGCAAAAATAATTTTGTTTTTTCGGTATAACTTGAGAACGTGATGGAGAACTTTTACAATATTTAGCAGGTCAGTTACTGTTAATAATGGCCATTTTTGAGAGTGGAGCACAGATCCTTAGAGACCATAGAAATGGCTCAAACTTGAGGATGTAACGGGAAAAGTGTCCAGAACTTTTTTGTGGTCAATGTAATTCACTCGATATTTTTTAAGTAGATAGCTTATCTAATTTGAAAACTTTTCTTACTCCAAGAAAATTTTGATAAAATCAACGGATTAGCTTGAAAAAATTAATTTTCGAGTCTCTGCAATTTTGGCTCACTAATTTTACTTGATTAAAATACCTTAGTTGCCTTTGCTTTTCTAATGTCATTTTGGCATTTGAAGAATTTATTCTCAAAACTGTCAGTTTTTACTTTGCTTTCCGTAAAAATTTTATAAAATTATGGCTCAAAATTTCACTAACACTGAAATGGTTGATATGTTATTGATTTATGGACTTTGTCGTTGCAATGGCCGGAGAAGGGAAAGATATCCGCATCGCAGAATTCCAAATCGGCAAACCTTCGCGAAACTAGCAAATTTGAAGCAAATCGCAGAGAAACTGGACGCAGACGGACAAGAAGGACGTTAGAGCTCGAAGAAGCGATACTGGAAGCGGTTGAAACTGAACCTGGGATAAGCACACTACGTTTGAGACTTCGTATTGGAGCCTCAAAATCATTAGTTCATAATGTACTGAGGGAAGAACTGTTGTATCCCTATCATACTAAAACAGTTCAAGACTTATTGCCCATGGATCCAGGTCATCGGCTAGATTTCTGTCGGCTTATTGTCCAAAGACAAAACGCACACCCCAATTTTTGTAGAAGAATTCTGTTCACGGACGAAGATACTTTCACGAGATGTGGTCTTTTTAACCTCCATAATGAGCATTTCTATGCTGATGAAAATCCTCATGAAACGGAAGTTACATATTTTCAGAATCAAACTAAAATCAATGTTTGGGTTGGAACTGTGGACAACTTTATTATTGGCCCTACCGTTATACCCGATCGATTGAACGGGGAGAACTACTTGAACTTTTTGGAACAAAGGCTACTTGAACTGTTTGAAGACTTGCCCTTACACATTCGTCGTGGCCTGGTTTATCCATGATGGTGCACCTCCTCATTTCACATCAGCTGTGAGGCGACATTAAAATGCGGAATATCCAGATCGCTGGATAGGTAGAGGACACGATGCACCAGTGAACTACCCGGCCCGCTCCCCTGATTTGACGCCCTGCGACTTCTTTCTATGGGGAGCTTTGAAGTCGAAAGTTTATGCAGCTCCAGTAAACACACGAGAGGAATTGTTGCAACGAATTAATCATGAAGCGGATTTATTGAAGAATGATCCTGAAGTACTAGCCAGAGTTCAATCCAACTTCTTGAAACGAATTAATTTGTGTATTCAGGAAAATGGGCAACATTTCGAACAATTGATGCCTTAGCGATTTCCCAAAAAGTTTTGTTGTTTCTTTTAATTTAGCATTTGTTTTTCCTAAATAATCACATCGTTTCCCCATTTCTATTGTTTTTATTATTCGTGTTTTATCGAGATATTAACCATTTCAGTGTTACTGAAATTTTGAGCCATAATTTTATAAAATTTTTACGGAAAGCAAAGTAAAAACTGACAGTTTTGAGGATAAATTCTCCAAATGCCAAAATGACATTAGAAAAGCAAAGGCAAGTAAGGTATTTTAATCAAGTAAAATTAGTAAGCCAAAATTGCAGAGACTCGAAAATTATTTTTTTCAAGCTAATCCGTTGATTTTATCAAAATTTTCTGAGAGTAAGAAAAGTTTTCAAATTAGATAAGCTATCTATTTAGAAAATATAGAGTGAATTACATTGACAACAAAAAAGTTCTGGACACTTTTCCCGTTACATCCTCAAGTTTGAGCCATTTCTATGGTCTCTAAGGCTCTATGCTCCGCTTTCGAAAACGGCTATTATTGACAGTAACTCACCTGCCAAATATTGTAAAGGTCCTCCTTCACGTTCTCAAGTTATACCGAAAAAACAAAATTATTTTTGCAACTAGCCCTCTACCGGCTAAACAAGACACTTGAGGCAAAAGTAAAAAAGCTCATCAACTTTTTTTCGAATCAAAGAATGTTCGGTTTTTTTAGCAACGCAGTTCGAGGACATCCTGTATATTAGAAAATGAAAACGCCGTATCTCTTTAACAATGCTTCGTAGGAAAAAAGAGCGTAGGTAGGTTTTTTCAGTTCTATAACTTTTATATTTCCACCGTAGCGCAAACAAATGTTTTTCATATCGAAAAAGAGGAAAAAGTCATTTTTGGCAATTTTGGCACCTTCTGCTTATGGCGCTTTTGATTGTAGCGCAGCGAATGTACAGAATAAATTGTATGAAATAATGTTCTCCACAATTTTTTCAGCTGAAAATGTCTCTAAGAAGAGCGACGGTTTCACGCCGCACTATGTGGCGCCATCCTGCTACCAAGTTCTTCCAACTGTAGTTGCAGATATTTACGTATCATTGTTCGATACCATTCTCCATTAACAGTAATTGCATAGTCCCTGCCATCTTCAGAAAGAAGAGTTCAATGATTTGTTTGGAGCATTTTGCGCACAAAACCACAACTTTTTGATGAAACTTCACGTTCTCTTGAATAAAACGAGAGTTTCCTGTTCACCGAAAACGATAATTTTGCTTGTTAACACGCTCATTATAAAATTTTGCCAAAAATTGGGTTCTGCTTCCACTAAGTTCGTAACGATTTATGCGTATTGCAAAAACGTCTTTGAACATTGATTCGCAGAATTTTGTATGGATACATACGAAAGTCTAAGTGCAAAATTCTTCTTAAAGTTCACTCAGACAACCCTAATAGTTGCGCCGCACGTCCTCTTGTGGAAGCTGTTGGTTCTACACGAAAAAGCCCAATATTTTCGTTTCAACGACCAGAACGAGGTCTTCCGTCCATGCTTTATATCACTTACTGTATCATTCTGTAAGAAAGCGTTCGTTGAACGACGAACTGTTTCTCCATGTGGAACTCTTCAATCGGGAAACGCTCTCCTAAAAGCACGTATAGTTAAAGTTGTAGAAAAAAGTTCTGGAAATACAAATTAACAATTTCTGCGCATTCTAGAGGCAAATAACGTCCCATTACAAAATTCTGTATCTTTCTACTTTGATATAAAACTTTACTTTTGACAGTTGTCAAAGAAATAACACAATTAAAACAATATTCCATTGCTGGGTATATTTTATTGCACTCCATATATCTAAATACAATTTCAATAACTTTTAATAGCATTTGGATATGATGGGAAAATGTTGAGCTAACATTCATCGTTGATTACAAGCAAAAACAACAAGTATCTCCTCTCATTTTCATGCATATTTTTATTAAACTGTTTCAAAAATGATATAAACTAACTTTCTCCTTTTATTTGCAATTTCTGTGATCAGAAATGTTGATACCAGCGTTCTTGTATTAATATTTTCAATGAAAGATTTGCGAATCATCATGGAAGCTTTAAATATGATATTCAATGAATTATTTACATTAATTTTTGATGACACTTACATGATCGGATAGGAACCCTAATGGAATTTCAACCCACGACAAAAGCCGCGATTGTCTTTTTTTTGGCAATTCGAATGCGTGGTCACCTGTAGCAAAACGTATAGTATTAAAGATAAAGCTTACTTTGGTATCTGGTTAGTTATGCTTGACATAAATAGAGTACAAATGCAAATTTTTCACCCGTTCTGAATATCAATGACCTGATATTCAGAAGGCATTGACACTCCCCAAGAAACGCAAACAAAGCTAGTTACGTTACTTCGTTCTTATTTTCACAGATATTTTTCAAGAAAACTAATCAATACGATTGCAAATATTTGAAAAAAAAGCATTTAACAATTCATAGATTACCCGTTTCCGGCATTTCAACAGCATTTAGGGACACACATCACACTTCACAACTTTACTACACTAAATTTCGAACTACATTGAAGCGATAACGCTGAACTGGAGCCGCAAAATGCGATAACGCTTTCAAGAATTAGTTTTATCACATTCTGAATATAGCAAGGAACAATTAACATTTTTATGTTAAACTATATAGATAGAGTTTTCCTCGTGCATCTGTAATGGAACTGAATGCACGTTTGAATCAATGTGATGCCGGTTCGTGAATGAAATTAACGTCAAATTATAAAGTAATGTTAGTATCCAGAGAATATATCTTTATACAGCCAGGTGAGCCTCGAAATCTATAATTTCTATAATTTTGCTAATTGTGACAAGTTTGATGTCAATATTTTTGCGAGGGGGACTTTCAAACCACCTGTTTATGACTTTACTCTGATACCCGCTTTAGGTGGGGACAATTATGTGACTATAAAGTCTTTAATTTCTCATCATCGAAAATTAAAATTTTGAAATCATTTGACAATTTTCAAGGAAAGAAATTCAACCGGAGGAAGACCTACCGTCTTAATACCAATACATTGACTGAGAGGTTTCTCGAACTTGAGAAACGTTACTGAGAATGTGCGACTATTAGAGGGCGCCAGATGGCGACACCAAACCAGACTAAGGATTATATAAATTATTAGCTACTTTTATATATGAATATCTTCTATTTCAAATATTATTTTTCAATTTGATAGTTGAAGCTGTGAATTTTTCTTTGGGGAGAATCAAACTGCAAAATTCAGCAGTTTGAAGGATTTTTTTTCAATTTTCATTCAACAATAAATTTTCTAAAAGTATTGTCATAAGACAATGATTCATTTTTATCAAAATTCCAAACATGTTTTAATAATTAAATTCAAATTATTAAGCATTCAAATCATTTCTATTAAACCTCAACTTACAAAACACCAAGATAGACCTACTACATAGAGAGGCCTACAGAAGCATTTTATGGTAATGGTTTCATTAAACGCATATCTTCAAGATTTTTTTTTATGTGATTAGCATATTTCTTTACGAAGCTTATGTTTCATCTATTGATCTAATGTATCGCTAGAAAAATAAGTACCTATGATGAAGTGTCACAGCTTTGAACATCGATGATTGATAGCTTCACGAATGTGTCAATGATTAGGAGAGAAATTACTAATAGTCTAATTTGTGAACTGGGGGATTAGGAATATACACCTTGGAAAAATCCCCAATCCTTGTTGGGTTTGTAGTAAGCCCGTTTCAGACCTTGATAACGTAGAAAATGCAAATCGCGTGAAAAATGAGTCAATTTCCTCTAAAATTACCAAATTTTCCCGTTTCCCCGGCCGCGGTAAAAATTTTCCGAGAAAATGACACTGGATTCATGATCAGCGACCCCAAACAACCTCCTACACCCCATTTTCGACGCTTAATTGTCATTTTTTTTTTTTCAAATTAAATATTAGTCTAATAATTAGGGTGAGAATTAAGGGTATTTTATAGTATAGGGGTGATCGTACGGGTTTGGCAGGTTGGTAGAGAGTCACGAATGACCTTAACGGTTCATAGAATATGATGCGAAATTTTTTTTCAATTCGACCGCCTGTACAAAAATTAGTGAGTCTCACAGCTCTCGGACTGGACTATAAATGAAGCTTGTTACTCTTTCCCCAATCGTGAAAGTTATGCTTGAAGTAGTTTATTCACTTCAGATTCATGAGAGCTTTCGTAATAATGAATTCCTGCATTTATGAATTTATCATAGGCTGAGTGTTAAGTAGAAGCTTTTCTTCAATAATATACCAGTACCTAAGCCTACCTAAAAGTGGAAGATCATAATGAGATACATGAAAGTTTTATGTGTCATTAGATCACCTCATTGGTAAACTATCCCAGAATCATAAAATTGATGTAAGATATGGTCATGTGAATCGTGTTGTGAATAAGATATCCTCGTGACCAATTAAGTATAATGGCAAAAGGGAACATTTTCTTTAATTCAAAATCTAAACTAGATTCCAAAACAAACGAGAAAAGCTTGACGAGGTCATGCAATCCACTAAATCGATTACATCCAATTATTGTTAATTCCCACGTCCCACTACCTGCTTATTACGATAAGTATCTATTCTATTAATTGACGAAATGGCAACTGACAGTTGGCATAAGTGACCCAGGCATGTACCACGTACGTACGTACGAGCCGTCGTAGCACAATCAAAAAAGCTCTACTCACTCGCTAAATCTCCCGGCGCTACTTGACCAGTAGCTTTATGGCCTTAAAATCACCCAAATCTAATTCACTCACCTAATTTCGCCGCTGGTTTATGATAGAAAAACAAACGAATTTACGAGGTACGTAGACACACTCACTCTCTGTGGGTAGGTCGCTACGGTCGAGCTTTTCAACTGTCTCAACCGGGAATCGATCAGCTGGGGTACAGTCCGCGTCACCAACGTAACATGTCCTGAAATCTTTTAATCGATATCTCCGTTCGTATCACCAAACATAACGAAATTGATGCCACATCAATCGTGATTGAAACGGAAACTTTTGTTAGTCTCGCGATGATGCTTTCGGGTAGGTATTATTCAGGAGTTACTCGGAAGTATTGGTAGACGAGATAACTTTCATATTTCACCACAGCTCAAGGTAAACTTCCATACGGAATAAGGATTTAACAGATTGTGGTTTGAATCAGTTGAATCATTTTCTCGCTTCCGTACAGAATGGTCGCGGTGCAGGGATCGATGTTTAGCACACTCACATTTGTCATACATTTGGCAATCCATAAAAAGAAGGTCCTTCTTTGAACCGTACATTCCTTGATCAAAAATAATATGACTTCCATACAGTTTGTCTTAATGATTAGAACCAGCCCACACCCCACACAGGTTACAAAGGCGACGAAGAGGCTGATTCACTAGCCCGAGAAGGAGCACGTGGGAGCTCTAATTGGTCCAGAATCCTCCTGTGGTATAGCAAAAGCGCTGTGTAAATCGTGTAACAGTACTTGAATGAAGAATCAAAGTCAGAGAGTCTATTGGAGAACCATCCGCAAAACTCACGCAGTGCCTACCAAGCCAGAATAGAAGATCAACTAGAAACATGGTTGGGCTTCTGATAGGGTATTGGAGAATCCCATGAACAACATCAGACTGGGCATATAATACCAAAATAAGATTAAAGCTTACCAATTGTTCGAATGGCTCCAGTTTGTTTTGAACTTTCGCCAAAGCAATTGGTAGAATTTTCACTTCCAGTTCATTTCCTTCTCTAACATGGCACTATACCAGAAGAAAAAGCCAAGCTTTTTGCTGGAATGCTTGCAAATCCCAGTTTGGATCCACAAGGAAAGGACCCTCCTAATATTGCTGCAACCGATAGTCATATGCCTGAAATTGTTTTTCATTAGCGCACAATTAGGCTACTTCTGCTTGATCTCAATACCAAAAAGTCTATGGGGCCAAACGGATTGCCACCTGTCGTTCTCAAGGAATGTGCGCTGTGCAGTTTTCTCAACCTCAACCCTCCCAATATATGGAGGTGGTCTATGGAGTCTAGAAAAAAAGTCGGGTCTAGACAAGGCATTCAATATAACATGAGGGCATACACAATAGATCTGCAAAACTCGCAGGAGAGAGGCTCTCAGCCCAAAAGCGCCATACAAATAAAAACTAATCTAATAACTGGAATATTTATTAGGATTACGATTTCAAATTTGGTACAGGGCATCATAACTTTTGAAAACATGTGTCTCTCATGAGATCATTACGCTTAGAGACTATTGGTTCTTGGTTTCGTGTTTATGCAGCTTACAGAAGCTAATCACATACTACATATACTGACATATAGTACTTTAAATCAATAAGCTACATGTGCTATTACTTCGGGTACGACAGATAGCTTTGTTAGTTTGAATCTTGTTCTTTCAGTGTTTTCTAAAACTTATTTTTGCTGATTCGAAGTGTTTATGCAAGTAAACAGACCAAATGGATCGTAAATGAGAAAATTTTTCGCTTTCTGTAATGATGGACATGATTCTAATAATGGGTCAGACTCAAACAAAGCCGTAGCCGAAAATCTATTACATGGAGGTTGTTATTTGTGAGCTTAAAATCTCGTATTCTGACAATATGTGTTTGGCTGTTTCAGTTCTTTTGCTGCACTGTCTGCAGGAAAGGTTTCCATTGTATAGACTCATTTTGTACAGTCTCATTGAGCTGTGACCAGTGAGGAGGCCTGTCATTGTTTGGTCCTTGTTCTTACTCATGTTGAGTATTCTTCAGTTCCGTTTTTCGATGGTTCTCTGATAAAAGTTTTCCCTTGGTACATGCAAGAAGCTTCTTGACAGCGTTCCTTTTGTTGTTATTAGACCCAATACCATATACATTCTCGGAACAGCTTTTTGGCACTCCGAAAACAGATTCTTCCTCAGACCTCACTCCCTAGGAATATTCAGTCTAGGGTTGTATGAAAGATTTTGTGTATATGGTACCGAATTTGAGCAAGACTCATCTACGAGGAATAATCCTTGCAGCTTCCAAGTCCAATATTATCTTTGCCACTGAGAAGTCGCATATGTATTGAAGAATGTTAATACCGAGCAAGTTTCATACATTCGTTTTGATTTGGCTTATGTGCCTAACAAATTCTTAATATTGAGAAAATAATGATGTGTTCTAATTGTATGGTGGTATCTGGTATCTGTATGGCTGTCCACTATAAATAGCGAAAGAATTGTTATCATTTGTGGATGAAAAGGTCAGATCTAATTAGTAAGTGTAAGTAGTTGTGAGTTTTCATCTCTGAGGTAAATCTCTGGAGAATATTCAAAAGCTTCTGAAAAATCTGCTGCTCCCCTTTTTTTCAGAACAAATGAAAATGGCAACACGGTACCCGAAATAGGCACTCAAGCAACTGAATATCATTGGCGTTTCAGGAGCTTCATGGTCTATTTATATTGTTGTACTGGTACTGATCATAATCTCATAAACGTAAACTTATTCCATGGCACTGAAATTAGTGTATTCTAGCGTTTTGTTCAGGGACTCACCTCACTTTTGTAGACACTTTTGTAACTGTAGCGTCTGCAGCATAAACTTATAACACATTGATGGTATCGTGATTTCTGTATTCATTTAATCATTGTGCACTTTAGAAAACTCGTGCAATGCCCATTTCCAATGTAATTTGGCGTGGAGTAAATTGGTATATTTTACAATATGATATAACAAAAAACTATTGCCATTATTGGTTGAAGTGACATATTACAATATACTAAATGTATCAGGGACATGCTTCAAATTGATAACATATTTCAACCTCAAATCCCCTTCCTTTCGATATGATGGCGACAACTGAACGATTAAGAACCCAGCAGGTTGTGATAACGACAGTGCATAAGAAGAAGTACTTTCCATCGAAAGGAGTCAGTAGAAAACGTTCCAAATTCATTCCGTATATTGTATAATAAGAACCAATAAGAAATTGATATATTCATATTAACATCATGTTTCGTCAGAAGTATTTCTAACGTTAATGAAGCCTCCAGATATACACGCTGTTTATACTAACTATAAGCTATGAATAAATCGGAAATATCTTCAAAAAGTATTAAACGAGAGGAGATACAGATCGGGCATGTACACTCTTCTTTTTGTTTTTAGATAATCTTCCTTGAGTATTAGTTACATTATATGCTTGCATTTTATTTACTTTTCGCAAGATTGTTGACACAATCACTGACTGAAACCCCTCCCCAACCTAACCTAACCTTTTTCTTGGGGTGCGGAGAAATGCTATCAAGCACCTTCGTGAGAAGTATGGGACTCAATAGTCTACTCCTACCCAACAAATTCCCCCACCCCTGCAGGTAGTTCTGAAACTGTTTATCATATAACATCGGAATTACCCTGCCCTCCTCCTTCCTCCTGACTATATCACCTTTCATCGCCAAGTGTTATATTACCACTTGCACGTTCTGCATAATCCTCTCATCTTTCTCGTAACCTAACTTAACCTACGAATTCAAACGATTTCGAAATACAACAGTGCCTCATAACCAATTCTGGAATGTTATCTCGGTCGGAGGTGAAGCTGGACTCTCCGAGACTAAAAGCAGTTTCAATTAGCAGACAATGTATTGAGAACATTATCTTCATAGAAAAGCTGCGTAGGTATGCCAGTATCATTCTGATGACCATTGATATAAAGCTAAAATATCCCCAGTTAATATGCTTTGTGTATAGCGCGCTTATCTGTTTACTTTCGTAGGCAACAGATATAACAAAAATAATGAATACCTTTATCGCGAGATGATTATATTGTTGTAAATAGGAATGTTCCAGCTTGATGTTAAGTAGTAATGTGCTTAACAAATCAACATTGAAAACATCGAATAATGACTATTTTTCGATGAAGAACTGAAAATGTAAAAATCTAGAGTGTATCCGTTGAAATATGATGATTGTAGTGCTGTTTATATAGGACAGACGAATAGAAACTGCAGCAATCGTTTCCAAGAAGATTTAATAATTTAAATTTAATTTTAAACCGAATTCGGGCATTCTACATATTCAGATCAAAAAAGATCGCAACTTAAAAATGTTTTGGAATCAATTGAAATTATGAAGCATATTAAAGCTAATCGTAATTTTAATTAAATAACCAATTTGATATTTATTATTCACCGATTATTAATTATTTTGTAAGTAACCTCCCACTCCCCAACCCTCCGTAAATTATACTATTGTAACACATTATCAAGGATGACAAATCTATTTATGAATTACTTGTTAATTCGGTTTGATAAGTCACTGTGTGAACTTATAGCAGTTCGTGTAAATTAAAATTTATGTTTCATTCCGTTTATTTACATATTTTTTCAAATTGTGGGCAGCTTTAATTGGAAGCAGAAAATTCGATGACATGAATTGATTAGAAATAACAATATCCACGGTTTTCAAACTGACTGTATCAAAGAAAGCGCATGACATCATACGGCGTCGATAAAACCGACGCTTCCCATAACGAACAGCTAGTACCATCTACTGTCGAACCTTTTCACTATTGTAAGGAAACTGTAATTGATGGGAGCTTCGTAAAGACTGTTTCAGAAATATAATAAATTCCTTTCATTTGATTTGACTTTAACAGAATGGCTTAATAGATGGAACTTTATCGTATTGGTAACTTAAATACCTATTACATTATGGATTTAGCGATAATAAACAAATAATAAGAACAAGATGATTTCGTGTTATCATAAAATGAACAGTGCCATTGCATGATAAATGTACAGATTGTTTGGTAACAAAGTATAATCAGATTTAACATCAATGAACGGCAGGAAACATTAAAAATAATTTCAACAATTTGCTTTAATTAACTACTAAAGAAAAACAAAAAAATACATAGTAACTAAGAAATTTTATTTTTACTATAAATATTTACTTTTGTAATATCGACAATAATGAAACCAATAGGTTTTCTGCTTAATTCATTACGCTGAATAAGGAAATTAAAATCCTGAAAAGTTCACAAATAACAAATACAAAATTTCCAACAAAGAGCAATTTTCACTCGGTGGAAAACATGCTAATAATATAGACCCCTAAAAATGCGTCCATATATTGATACTAGGTTATATTAATGAAAAGGGAAAGTTATGGTTCTGAACTCAAGCAAAAATAATGCAGATATTTATCGGCAAAAATCACAAGCGTAATTGTCTTTTTCGCAGTCTGTTCGTTCCGAGTTTTCAGACGAGAAGCACAACAATTGTTGCCAATCATTTTGCGGCATTTATACCTAACTTTTATAGTAGTTTTGATTATTATATATAGATGTCGCTGAGAGTTTCATAATAAGGTGATGTACTTACACAAAATTGTGGCTAATAAGGCAAAGAAGCCTCAAACTTGTTTATACTTACCCATTTCTTAGTAAATTCTATTGAAATATATAAGAACCAGTATGCTGTCATTGAATAAGTACTGTCAGAGTGATTGCCTACCATAGTAATACTCATATACCTACAGTCCTCAATTCAAAACGATTGAACTTTAGATGAAGCTGCGTGAATAGTTGATTTATAGCGGAGCATCGAATCGCATTCTGTTCATCAATGATCTACTATCCATTCCGTTTATATTTACAAAAATAGAATACTCTGGCGGAACCAAAGTGGTGTAATTGGTAAAAACGATGGAGTAGACGTCCAGGAATGTGCATTCTTCATATAAGCTGGTGTGGAACGCCATTGTTTCCTCTTCTTTTTGCCCAAGCTAGCCATCAATAGAGCCACACCAATACGTCACAATATTCTTCATACGAAGACATGATGACAGAATGACGTTAAAATCGGACCTGCAGCTGAACAATGGCTGCCGATAATATGAGGTTTGTCGTTTTCCCATGGATCGTTGGAAGTTCGTTGTAATGAATAATTTCAACAAACTGCTCGCAAGCACCTTTAGGTATCTAACAGAATCTAGTTCCGACGTGACGTCTCTTTTCCAAGTGGAATTGAATGACTGTTACTGTTTATGATTTTACTTCACGGATTATACTGTTTCTGAATGTTGATGAACATCTAATCAACATTTATTTACCAAAACAATGCCGTAGGTTGTACAAATAACAGTTGCGTGCAAATTGTGACTATTTATATAAAGGATAACGTGACTGAATATGTCCTGATTTGGGAAAATATATTAATTTTTTTTAAGAAAACGGTACTCTTGGTGAGACTTTTTTTTTTCTATTCTCTATAAGGACATGTAAGTAGTCGTAGCTGGTATCCATATTCGCACTAGATAGATATATTGGATCTACTTCATTATTTATTTTATTTATTTATTTATTTATTTACATTACACCCATTTAACAGGCGTAGAGCCCAATTACAAAATGAGGAATAGCACAAAATAAGAAATACAAGAAAATATTATAACAGGCATTGAAATTAAACTGAGATAACATAACATTTCAAGAACAGAACATAAAAAAATTAAACAAAGAAGAGAGAAAATTTCCGAACATTCCACAGAAGAATGAAAAAGTTTAAACAGGAATACTATACCCGACCTGGATCTCCGATAAGCCAAGCTATCGAAAGAAAACTTCGAAAGTAAATCGGTATGCGGATAGCCAATAACAGGGTAGATATTGTCACATTTAAAAGCAAGGTATTTGAGAAATCTGCGTTGCATGCTTTCCACAGAGACAACATGAATCTGGTAGAATGGAGACCATACCAAGGACGCATATTCCAACCGTGATCTTACAAATGTATTAAAGAGAAGAACATATGTCTGAATCTCGGAAAACTCCCTAGAACATCTTAGAACAAATCCCAACATCTTAGACGCTTTGGCGCACATATGACTGATATGATCAATGAATGATAACCTTCTGTCAAAGATAACACCAAGGTCACAGAACGTCTTCGGTCTATTCAAGACACGGGCATCGAGGGTATATTCGTATAGAACGTCATTGGACTTCAGCGAGAATGTCAAGACAGCACAATTACCAACATTAAGAGGCAACTTATTCTTCACACACCATGCATTCACAGCTGACAGATTGGATTGAAGTCTGAGACAGTCACCGATATCAGATACCATGAAATATATTTTGAGGTCATCGGCATACAAAAGATGGGGGACATCCAAGACTCCCAAGAGATCATTAATGAACAAAATGAAAAATAGAGGGCCAAGAATTGATCCCTGTGGCACCCCCGAAGTAACAAAAATGTCGGCCGATCTTCGATCACGATAACACACGAAGTGTTTTCTTGACTTCAGGTAAGATTTTAAAAAGAAAAGAAGATTAGCATAGAAGCCGAAGTTGTCAAGTTTATTAAGAAGAATGCCGTGGTCCAGTCTGTCGAACGCTTTAGAGAAATCTAAGTAGAGAACATCAGTCTGCAGTCCCTCGTCAATAGCCTTTGAAATATAGTCTGTAATACAGATCAGATTGGTAGTTGTGGAGCGACCAGATACAAAACCATGTTGCCGCTCAGATATCAACGATTTGACGTTGAAATATATTACGTTCGAGAGAAGAATTTCGAAAACTTTAGAGAAGTTATTTTGAATAACTATCTGTCTGTAGTCTGTGACGTTGGAAGCATCTCCTTTTTTAGGAATAGGAATGGCCTTAGATGCTTTCCAAGCAGAAGGAAATGTATTTGTTTTCAGCGCTAAATTAAATAGGAAGACGAGAGGACGCGAAAAGATGCCAGCGCAGTCTCTGACTAAATATGCGGGAATTTCATCCGGACCAGAAGTGCGCTTGGGCTTAATCTTTAGTAGGGCCTTGAATACATCGTTCTCTTCAAAACAGGACACGTTAAACACAGGAGCATTGGATACCGGTGAATGCAAAACTATCTCAGGGTTCGAAATGATATAACTGTCCTGAAAAAATTTAGCGAATACATTCGCGATAATCTCTGGATCGTCAAATGACTCACCATCAAACCTCATTGTAGGGGGGGCAACAGGCCCTCCCTTTTTGGATTTAACGAATTTCCAGAATGCAGAAGGGTCATTCTGAATATCTTGCTCTGCTTTATTGTTGAAGTTTCTGAATGCTGCTTCAGAGTCAGACTTGACGATCCTTCTCAACCTCTTGAAATTCACTAAATGCTCTTCACTACCTGAGCGTTTATATAGACGCCATGCCCTGGCCTTAGACTTTACACTCCTTATCAGGTTAGAGTCAAACCATGGAGGATAAGACCGAGAAAAATGAACCCTCGTTTTTGGCATATCCAATACCGAATAAATAGTTTCATAAAAACCAGAGCAAGCACTATCAACATCAGAAAACTCGTTCAAATAAGACCAGTCGATGGTTCCAAAATGATTATATAAACCGACAAAGTCGGCATTTTTAAAACAATACCTAAAAGAAGGAGTGGTGCATCAATGCAATAAAGCTCATATCGCAGTTATATCGTAAATAAATATTATTCTTAACATAACATGGAGACGCAATGAATTAATTCAATCAACGTGACAGCTACTGCAGACTTTGATATTTTACGCAGAGTTGAACCAATTAAGAAAACCTACAACAAACTATACATCCAGAAATTCTCAGGATGGCAAGAGCGCGCGTATTTTACGTGACCGTCTTAAGAAATATAGAGGAACTGTCAGTTTTTGCCGGTGCAAAATATGCCAAATGTATATCTCATCTCTCATGTAATGTCGTTGCCGTTGGAAACATCTGCTGAAATTTCATATACTTCTCCACAATAAAATACAGAACGTCGAATAAAATGAAACTTCAGACAACAATAATATTGCACGAATCAACGTAGTTCAGTAATCAGTAACAAATCTCATGATTTCAAATCCTATCTCAAAGTAATACGGAATATCTCATTTACGATCAAAGAATTTCGTCAATAATTTCAGTTCATTTCCTGGAATGTTTGTTTCTCGTTCGATTGTAACTGCTTTCTTCTTTCTTTAAAAACGGCAAACTACATGGAAGACCTCAAATTATTCGTATTAGAGTTGAACCTTCGAATCTACATACTTAAATAGATAATGAGAGGTCACTTGTTAATTTTCAAGTATTTTTTTTTTGTGGGTAAATGAGGAGAAATCTTGCATAGACACCTCGGGGGCCCGTTCCCCCGGATTCTTACCGACTTAAGCCCCTTCCCCGTGAGGTTGATTCTCCTTACCAGAGGGCACTACACTGGAGTTAATGTCCTATTGTGCCCTCACATATTGCTATCTTCTCATCAGTTCGGTGTATTTCATGAAATTCAGTAGCCTGATATAAAGGATACTTCTGATTTCCTCGGGTGTAGTTTATCGTCTCCGAGGTATGTCCGTGGAGCAGCCGCGTATGCCGTGCACTGACACAGCACATGCTGGGTGTCTATACTTCCATGCCGCAACCACTGCATGTGGACTGATCTACCACACCCATCGTACAGAGATGTTTGTTGTATGGGGTGTGTCCAGTCAGGAATGCTACAAGATTCTGTATTTCCTGTCTCCTGAACGTCAGCAGATTTTTCACTCGTTGCTGCTGGAGATCTCCTATTAGTTGCTTGGAGTGCGACATACGGGGCAGTTCCCTTCAGTAGGCACGGTGCTCTCTCTCGGAATTCCCTGGTATCATATGAGGATTGCCCCCAGCGTTCTCCCGCGAGGTGCAGTGGCTCCAACCCCAACAGCTTTTCCATCGCTGCAGTTGGGATTGTCGACAATGCAAATGTTCTGCCATTTCAATTAGTGCTGGTAAAGTGCTTATTCCTGGTACGCTATCATTAAGTGTAACAATAAACAAAATTCCAGGTTCTAGCTCAAGAATGGACATTACTCCAGCTTTGAGGTGTTTTGTTTTTGTGTTTGTTCAATCGAATAACAAGAGCTTCTTAGCTCAGAGATTCTTAGAAAATAACTATGGCAACATCATTCCCTTATATTCGACAGGGGCTTCAAGAACTACAAGCAAGCTCCCTACAACTTACGTTGAAAAAAAAATACAAATTGATACCACCCTTTTTCTAAATGCTTCCTACTTCACTAGATTATACAGGAAAAAGTGCCTAGAGAACGTAAAACAAAAGACGATAGCAAATTTTTGCTTCCGCCAGTGAATTTGCCTCCAAAAAAGATATCGAGGATATGACTTCCTTTTTTTTTGTATCTGCTATAGTTACCGAGTTACCCAATACAAACATCGAAATTTGCTCACTCGTACATAATATGTAAGTTCATCTCTCGATGAGATCTATCTGAGAGAAAACTCGACAGTAAGCGACAAATCATTAGGAAGGGTCTTCTTTTCTCTTTTTGGAATTTGTTGGACTCAACCCGTCTTCCAGCAAGAGGAAATACACCAAGTTTGTGTGAAAAGGTAAACAACCTGCAGAAACCTGGTGTTAATTTAATCGCACATTCCTCGAGAATGACAGGTGGAATTCCGCCTGGTTCCATATACTTTTTGGTATCGAGGTCAAGCGCCTAATTGTACGCTGTCATGAAAAATTTCAGGCATATGATTATTGATGGCAGCAATATTAGGAAGGTCCTTCCAATGTGGATCCAGAGTGGAATTTGCTACAAACATTCCAGCAAACAAGTTGACTCTTTCTTGTGATGTAGTAGCCAGAGTGCCTTCATCTTTGGTTAAGGGAAGGAATGAACTGGAAGTGGAATTTTTACCAATTGATTTGGCGAAAGTCCAAAATGAACGGGAACCATTCGGGCATTCGATAAGTTTTGATCTTATTTCGGCATTATATGCCTCTTTCGAATCGTTTATTATTTCATTGCATATATTTTTGGCTCCAACATATTCTATTCTGGTCTCCAGACATAGGTTATCGCGCCAACAACTCTTTGTTCTGAAGCGACTGCCCTAGAACAGATTTTGATGAACCATCGTTCACCAGATCACGGTGATTTGTTGGTATGGGGTGTGTAAGTTTTCATTCCTATCCTGATAATATCCGAGATCTCTGTAGCACATTGCGTTGGGTCATCAGATCAAAGCATACGCTTCTTCAAGAAATTCTAGAGAGACGGACCCAGGGATATCGCGCAGATCTTTGTTACGCCACTGTATTCGTTATCAAAGTATGTTTGACTCCAACGGAGAAAAATTCGATCCACGCTTCTGTATACCAAACGGATATTTTGGTAGTCATGTTATCGTGTTAACGTGTTCATTAATCAAAGAAAGTGATTGTCTAATTAATAATGGACTTCATTTAATTTCCAGCGCTAACTGAAGCTATTTGCACTTCTTTACTTTTTCATTGAAATAATTCCATTATCATCAGCGAGTCGAATTACTCAAACGAGTAACAGCTCAGTTCCCCTCGTTTTCAGTAATTGGGCTTTCATAAAATACCAACACTCTCGAATGTTTCAGCCAGAAACCGCAATATGAAACGTCATCGTGAAATTAATTCTTCACGGCTCGTGGCGAAACTCCAAAACATAATATCTTGTACTCATAAAAACATAATGAAAAGCTTGGAATTATCACGAATTCTACAACAATGGCTGAGAACCTATAATTTGGATGTGTACAGGTCACACGTATACAATTCACCCGCTGAAGTGTCAAATATTCAGATTAGATTTAAATGACGTAGCACTTACGGCATCCAAGAGTGAGATTACATACTCACATTGAATTATTAATTATTTGATATCATGAGAGTAAGGTTGAATGTGGAAAAGATTTTAATAATGATTCTTGACGCAGGTATGAATTATTATAAAATTCTCGAGAAATAGGCCACACTAACACATATGCTTATTATTATCGTCTTTACGTACGTTTCGATCTCACGACCATCATCAGGAGACGTAACAATGTTCAAAATGTGATTCCTTAAGACTAATTGTATCACCACAAGGCCTCCTTATCGCACTAATTTCAATTAAAAATGCTCACGTCACCAAAACGAACAGAAACACGAGCAATCGGAATTATAACACATTAATTAGTGTTTTAAGTATATGAATTAAGAATCCACTGCTTAGCAATAAAATATAACGCCACTTTCGAACCAGATGTTGAAGATTTATGAGGTAATAGAAAAAGGTTGTCTGACCTTATTAGAAATATTGCTATTTGAGCAAAAAATATACGTTTAACATTATAAAGACGCATGTAGGAATTTGCAAGGGTCTTAATTAATTAAATTAGTATAAATGTGACTTAATGATTGAGTAACTGTTCTAAGATTTACAGGCTGGGAGTCATGTTCCATGTGAATCATCTCCAGAATATATCTTTCATAATAAATGGTTTCTTTGATTAAAATATTAACATTTTTATAATCGAATTGAAGTTTTTGTTTGTCGTACTATACTTATGGACATACAGACGAGATTTCTGATAAACACTGAACATCGAAATATCATCCGTACATATTCTACGATGTTCTAGAGACGTCAATGACTTCGAAAATGTTATATCACCAATTAGATGAGCAACTCTTTCCTGAATACATTCTACGAGCATAAGCGTATACCGGGACAGGGCGAATCTGTGCTTTGTAGATTCTGAAGAGCAGCTGGGATGTTAAGATACTCTTGAATATACTCATGAATATTCCATGAGGTTATGGTAGTGATATCGAGGACAGTTATGAAGGATTTCGTAGGAATAGTTGTACCTGATATCATGATATCAGTTCTGATATTGATTACTTCCTATTTACAGTGTCTCTACTAGATTATCGGATCCTCATTTCAGAATCGTTAGATAAGCTTTGATTTGTATGAGGCTTATAGGCTAGGAGACTCTTCACTGCGATCTTTGCAGATGTATTGGATGTGCCCTCATGTTATGTTAAAGTTCTCAGTCTGCACCCATCCTTATAACAAACTAGACACCATAGGTGAGACATCAGGTTCTCCATATATTGGCAGGGTATTTCTCTTATCTTAGCCTTTTTAGCCATCGTAGTGATATAGTATGTGAGCCGGGTTTTCCTCATTTTGTTGGCAGATCTACATATCGTTGTGTCAGTCACTCCGATATTGTTCGTATGTTTGTTGAGTCTCCAATGCTCGGCAAGGGGCCCAACCATGATCCTTGTTGCACGCCTATTCTGGCTTAGTAGGTAATCCGTCAACTTTGACGATGTCTCATTCCTAGTGAAACGGACCCGCTTGGGTCGGTATATATTGACCCAACTAGCTCAATTTGAATTAGTTTATCCCAGGGCTCGTAGTGAAACGTGCCTTGTGATTCTAGATTGGTGAATTGTTTGAGCGCCAATTGCTTACTGAAAAACTATAAATATAAATGAATTCACAGCCTAGAATACAAGCACCACGAGATGGTTTATTAGTTGATGGAAATTAGAAAACAATACAAGTTCAACTTAACAATTTGATTTATTCCAGATGGAATTTGGTGATTAACAAAATAAATTTACAGTTTATGTAATGTATTAATTTATAAATAAAAGGGATTTTGAAGTTACAATTACCAAACTAAATCAATTTGTATATAAAGAATTTTGGGTAAATAGTTATGAAATTAACTCAATTACTTAATTGAAAGAATGGATAGTTAAATAGTAAAGAGACCACGAATGGCTCTAAAAAAATCTAGCGAAATACAATTTTGGTGAAAAACAAAATCAGAACCTGCCTACGTTCCGATAGATTATTCTCTTACAAGAGTTACAACAATCAATGCTGTAATGGAAATGATATTCTTTGAAATATGCTATCCGCAAAATGATCGGGCTTGCCCCCCTAGGCAAATCGAGATAAAAAATCCGCCGAAATACTATCACAATCAGGCTTTGTACATCCAGACGTTTAATAACAATTCTAAATCAAATTAAATAGCCTGATGTGATGATATTTCGGAAGCAAAATTAAGAGAATGTATTTAATGACAATGAATTACGAATTCTCGACTTACCTAGACAAAGGAACAAACCACAATGAGTTCTCTTCGACTTCCGTTAATCTACCTCCCACTTCGCGATATATAGTGACATCTCACATCAGGAATGGTAGTATCAATAATCTATGTTTTATTGACCGGCAGATATCTTTAAATATCATATGACAAGTTTCCTAGCCGAAAAGAATTCTACTCTGTTCTTTAAAGAGTTCTATATATAATCACGTAACGCAACCCGTTCGTTACACTAGCAACATGTTCATTCCGTCCAAGTAATGTTAGATGATTTTCGCAGAGCTTCTTCCTATACCACAGAAAGTTTCCAAATCAATTGAGGCACATAAAGCTCCTCCATCCTGTTTATTGCCCTGATAACCTGTGTTCCTGGTACATAGTCTAAGGACAGTCTGTTTCGAATATCGAAACTCTTGTAGAGTTTCTAAGCAATCCCAGATAAGTTTGGAGTTAACTTGCATCGAACTGATTTTTTTATAGCTGCTTGGGAGTCAGAGTATGAGGCGATGATCTTTTCCTTGCACTCTTGCCTTAGTAACTCTTCAGAACTTGCTTACCAAATCTCAATGAGACTCTTGTTTCCAGGTTGGCTATATATGTTCCTACTCCTACACCTTCATCGAATTTGAGCCGTCTTCAAAATTGTTGTCAGATCTGCCTCTCTCTTGCTCAACCAGGTCTATACATATAGTAGACAACTAAGCCTTTCACGGGTAATTTGTCGGACATTCTGTCCTTCTCGCACACATGTACTGCGCTCTCACTCGCACGATTTCCCTTTAATTCTCCTCAACTATGACGGTATGCGCGCGTTATATTATATTTCAAAGTTCTGTTATATTCTTATACTCTTTGTGATACTAATAAAAATGGTTGGCATTTGCAAATGTTGTAAGAAAAATAAAACTCGCTAAGTCCATATAGAAGTTTTTTAAAGTTTTTTTTATAATAAAATACGTATAATATAATAGAATCTATACATAACCTACGTGTTTGTTTAATTTTTTTTTGTAGATTTAAAAAAGAGTGGTTTGAATTTTTTGATTTGCAAGAAAGTCAAATATCGAAGTCTTCTACAGTTTGTAGTGATCGTTTTGAAGATAAATATATAACCAATACTGGTAATAGATATGTATTATCGTCAGATGCTAAGCCCACTATTAATAAAGCTGTAAAGAGGTACAGATATATATATACAATCAATTTGCAAGCAATGTTACTATTATTTATTATTATATTTCTTGTTTTAGACTTAATTTTAATACAAATAAGACTAATATAATATAATAAACAATAAATGAAACCTGTCTGATAACATTCTCCTGTGCAAATGAACTTGACCTAACAACTTCTTTTATTGTGTTACACACTTATACACATTTCCAATATATTTATTTAACATAATAAAATTATATTATGTTTTATAACTTAACATAATTATCACTCTTGGGGATTGAAGTACGTATTACTTTTTCGATTCCACCTGGCATTTTTATAAGAGGCATAAGTTTATATTTCATAAACTCTAAATCTTGTTATACGATATTTCCTATGACTTTCCCAAAAATCAAAATTAAATCTACTCTCCTCACAACCACTTAAATTAGAAACAAAATCAACATATACACATTCCGCATTGCTTTATATGTACGTAAACAAATAATCTGACAACTCGTCCGCCATACTGGAATGGTAAAGCAGATACCTAATTATCATTTCGGATCCCTATATTACTTCTTCTGCTCCACAACTTTAAAAAGCGCGCCTATTCGATTTTAACAACTTCCTGAAAGTTAAAAATTCGGTGTAGGAGGGGAGACCGTGCGAGTGAGAGCGCACTACGAGCGTACTACATGTGCGAGAAGGACAGAATGTCCGACAGGTTACAAGCGGTTCCCTATGCTTAACACACTACTTGTCTACTCTATACTAGACCTCGTTGGTCTTGCTACTCTGGCTTTATTAGATGTGGAAGTTTACTATCATCTGCAGAGCTATGAACGGGATATGTGGTCTCTTCCAACAAATCGTTGATATGGTGCAGAAACATGGTTGGTGCCATAACAGATCCCTGTGCAACACCAGCGTTGATAGCTGTTGTTTCGGAGGTGACTCCAGTAGTCACCAAATTATTGAGAGAAATCTCGTTTAGTAAACGACAAAGTTAAGGGGGCAAACCATATGACGAAAATTGCCCAAGAAAGCCATTTCCAAATCATTCGCTATATGTTATGTTGATGATGTTCCATATCTTTATTTGTTTCTACTCATTTGGAATATTTTTCCAGGTATTATGGGTGGAGGAAGCTAGTGATCTGTGGATCACACTTCATAAAAGTTAGTCCGCACGCGCCATGAGACTCTTCAAAGCAGTCACATATTAGTTGTAAGACTTATGTCTTAGTATTACGTTATTTCAATTTTCGTGATAAAAGGTTTGTAAATTTCAATTTGTAATAAAAATGTAAAAAGTTGATTCTGATGTTTTTTATTTGACGAAACCCCTCAGTACAGCTTTGGCGCCACACACTGGAGACGCGACCCACAGTTTGAGAACCGCTGTTACACAGGGATCACTATTTGCTAATGGTGTCATCCCCATTGATCCGAGAATATATCTGCATTACAAACATACCGATTGCAATATCATTTCCAAAATTCATCAACCAATATTTTATTTACGTTTCTACACAATACCTATCAATCTTCAACAGGACGGTTCAACCCGAATTCTGATGGATACCTAATACTTGCACTAAAATTATAGAACGTGTTACGTTTCTACCAGTAACGGCTCCATTATCAGGAATCCTTACTCCAATTTGTGAATAAGTTTTGAAAACTTGGATCGTAGGTAACTATGTTAGTGAAAAAGGCGCAGTCGCACAGGTGGTCTCAGGTGAATGCGACAGGGAACCGAAGCAGCACGTCACACGACCGCCTTTACTGTTAGTGCAGCTTCGACAGCGACGGAAATAGCGCGTCCAGGGCGTTACGACGTCCCGCGTCGTACGTGAAAGTGTGTGTTATGAGTACGTAATGTCTTAGGTAGGTAACAATTGGGACGAAGCTATATTTCAAATTACTTAGTGCCGCTTGATCATTATAACCTTACTGTACTCAGGCAATATTTAATGACTACGGGGTGATAAATAAATTAACTATTTAGTACCTACATCAATTTATTCATATTGGAAGAATATTAAATCATAATATTTGTATTTTTGATTCGGAGAATACTGTAGGCGAATGCTTACAAACGAATATAAAAATGCTTCATAGAAGAAATAAAAGTATACTTATAAACAAAATATACGATCAAAAAGAAAATATTAAAGTAACCTGAAACAGTAAAAACGTTTTCGTGTAATATATTAAAAATTCAATGGTTGATGCCATTACTTTGTGATTATTTATCATATTGACAATAAAACACTTTTACTTTGTATTTTATCATATATATTGAAGAAACAATTCGTGACTATAGTTTCGATACTAGCGTGTCATATTGAAACGATACTAATGTATGAAAATATGAATAATCTTGGATATTTATGGTACCTACAATATACGACACAGGTAACAAGTGGAGCTTAGATTGTAGAAATACATTGTAAGAATAGTATAAATGAAATTGGATAATGAGGTAGAGTTAATATTGTGATAAAGAAATTTTAATGCGGAGGTATACTAGGAAAGCACAAGAGGATTATGGGAAATTTTACGTTATCAAAACATCAAACAGAATGCAGTAGTATACATCTAACTGCTTGCCTAAAATTCAATTGTCATTACTTTTAATACCTATTTCATTAAGTCTAAAAGAAAAAATCGGGTAGATTTTGCATAAGGAAAGTGGCCACTTGAATGAAAAAATGTGTGGAATCATCAATTTAATGAAATCGCTTATTAAAATGGAGACCATGCTGAAGTATAACACCCATAAAGCGGTTGTTTTACATTGCTTTGTGGGTTCATTTAATTTTTTTCAATTATGTCAACAATTTCATGAAAAATTGGCGCAGATTCAACAGATCCAAGATTATAATTCTTATCATTAAACATCTTTTTAAAAAATTATTTCTGCTGGTATTTTATCATACTTCCGCTATTTATACAGGATGAGTCAGTTTTTTGTAAACAAACTGCAACAGGAGATAGAACAAGTGTTTTTAAGAAGAAAAGTTCCTATAAACATATGTCGTAGAAGGCTTCGTTTTCGAGATACAGGGTAGGGTGTTGAAATTGAAAAAAAAATTTCGTTTTTTGCGAATATCTCCGGAACCGTTTATCGTACAAAAAACAGCTTTTGTAAGCATTTTCTACTCATAGCAAGCTATGTTCTGTGCGATAAAAAAAATTTTGTTACTCTTAATTGGTGAAGATTTTGAAGGGGTAGTAGGTGTTTTTCTCCCCAACTTCTACGCCACTTAAAAGGGTACGGTTTTGAGACAACCATTTGAACCGCCAATGTTTTCTACATAAAAAAGGTACTCTCGGACATAAGCTCTAAAGTTGACCGTTTTCGGGAAAAATCAATTTTTATGTTGAAAAACATGGTCAATTCTTACTAATTAAACAAAATTTATTCAAACGTTAAAACAAGTAACAAAACTAAAGGATTGAACATGTTTTTCAACATAAAAGTTGATTTTTCTCGAAAACTCTTATGACCAAGAATACCTTTTTTGTGTAAAACATTGGCGGTTCAAATGGTTGTCTCAAAACCGTACTTTTTTCAGTGGCGTAGAAGTTGGGGAGAAAAACACCCATTACCGCTTCAAAATCTTCATCAATTATGACTAAAAAAAAATTTTTTACCGCACAGAACATAGCTTACTATGAGTAGAAAATGGTCACAAAAGCTGTTTTCTGTATGATAAACGGTTCCGGAGATATTCGCAAAAAACGAAATTTTTTTTTCAATTTCAACACCCTGTATCTCAAAAACGAAGCCTTCTACGACATATGTTTATAGGAACTTTTCTCCTTAAAAACATCTGTTCTATCTCCTGTTGAAGTTTGTCTACAAAAAACTGACTCATTATATAAATAAAGGCTTTAGACAAATTGCACCTGTACAAAGGGCATTCTGAAATAAATAACGGTTTTGACTGGACTATAATTTGCCTAATTCAAATTTTACTAAAAATATATAAATGAAAACCTTCATACTCATAAAAACATTGATTTGTCATCTATAGAATCTAACAATTTAGTGCTTATGTAAGCCGATAAATCTAATGCAAACCTAGATAAAATAGATTATGACTATAAAATGTATACATTTGTTTTCTCAGAAGTATCAGTAATGAAATTGAATTAAAAGAAAACAAGTAACCGCAAGCCAAGTAAGTAGTGAAAAACTCATTGGAACTTTCAAATTCAATAAATAGATAAACTTTTGCTGAAAATGGAATTTTGGTTTCTTTCGATGTTTCAAATATGTTTTCGAATATTCCCCCAATGAATGTAAAATTTTGGCACATAAATTCTAGAAAAATCAGATACGAATCCTGTAATAAAAAGAGAAAGAGAACAGGCGATCTTTGCCAAAATTATTTTCAATTTAATTATGAATGTATTCTTATCTTTCATCAACAGTATTTATTGTAACATTAATTTCCCTTTAGAAACAGAAAGATAACAAAATAAATTCTGTAGACCTTACCTTCACGCACCATAATGTAATTTTTTTAAAACCGGCCAGAAATTAGTACTTTCCGGTTTATTTTTAGGTCAAAAAATCTCATTTTGTCGGACCGAGCCAGAAAATCATTGTGATAGTTCGGTAAAAGCTTTTACCGGACTCATTTTTATTTACTTTCCGGCCTATCTTTAATGAAAAAAATAATAAAATAGTTAGTCTAAGATAGCGGTCAATTGGTTTCTATAGTAACCGAGTTTTGTATTATTTAAAACTATAAAATAACTTGACATATTTTGACGTTTAGTTGAAAACGCTACATTTATTATAAAATGGATAGCTAACGGAGGTGCTGACATCATAAACTTAAAACGACATGGTGGTTGGAGTTCATCTCAAGTTGCCGAAGGTTACAATGAGGACAAATAGATTATGTTTCGGTAAAATATGTGCAATTCTTCCACTTACGATACCAAAATATGTGAAGGATTTGATGAAGAATCAGAATTTTTTGTAAAAGGATTGATGCTTGAGTAAGTTAATTCCTGCTTTTTTTCTGTCAATTAATTTGGATATATTTTTAAGGCTTCGTAAAAAATACGCTCCGTAGTATCCTATGTTAATAGCACTACACATAATTTAGCGGTAAGATTGAATTCAAATTTAAAAAATATAAGTAACTTCAAGCCTAAATATGCAGCAGAAAACTCATTGGAACTTTCTGGGTTATTAAATAGATTAACTTCCCTTGAAAATGGAATTTGTTTCAAATAATTGTTCTCAAATATTCCCCAAATGAATGTACAATTTTGATATTGAAAATTCGAGATAGAACAAGTTTTTGATCTATCCATCCTCACATTAAGTTTACTTTAGAAACTGAGAAAGATAACAAAATAAATTTCCTAGACCTTACCCTCACGCACCATAATAATACCATTACTTTCAAAATTTATAGAAAATCCACATTCACAGATACAACTATTGACAATTCATCTTTCAGTCCCCTTAGTCACAAATCAGCAGCTAACAACTCTATGATACATAGAGCCTTTTTACTTCCTCTTTCTCCTGACAACATGAATGAAGAATTGAATATAATCAAGACTATAGCCATTAACAATGGTTTTCAACCTAAAAGTATATCCCAATTAATTGACAGAAAAAAACAGCAATTGACTCACTCAAGTATCTATCCTATTACAAAAAAATCGGATTCTTCATCGAAATACGTTTCCCTGACATATGTTGGTACCGTAAGTGAAAGATTTGCAGACATTTTATAGAAACATAATCTAAAAGTTAGCTTCAAATCTCAACATAAATTTTTCCAGTTTCGTTCAATCGTATAAATCGATAAAACAAACAAGTTTAATAAACCTGGAGTGTATTAATTAACCTGTTCAGAGTGTTATAGCTTTTACATCGGTACATCTAGTCGTAATATAGAAACTAGACATAAGGAACGTTTTCGATCTTTTAGACTTAATGAAACAGATTCATCTTTCTCTAACCATATTTTAGAAACAGGGCACAGTTTTCCAAATATGGATGAAGTTAAAATTTTACATAACCAGAGTAGAAGTTTCAAATCAAACACACTAGGTATAGTGAATAGAATAGAATTCAATAGAAATTAGCGAAGTTATAAAAATACTGTCAATAAAATATTAAACGATCAATTATATGTGTACTACAGCATTCTTTTAGATGTCCTGATAACATTAAACTTTCCATAATCCTCTTGTGCCTTCCTAGTATACTTTCCCATTAAAATTTCTTTATCACAATATTAACTCTACCTTATTATCCAATTTCAATTATACTATTCTAACAATGTAACCTGTGCTTATATTGTAACATTAATGACCAAGATTATTCATATTTTCTCATACATTAGTATTGTTTGAAGATGTCACACTAATGTCGAAACTATAGTCACGATTTGCTTCCTTATATATGTGATAAAAAACAATGTAAAAGTGTTTTATTTTATTATGTCTATGTAATATATTATTTAAATTTAATTCTGGAATTTAATTTAAGCAATAATGATGTCAAATTAACAGATAATTTGTAACCTATTGGATAGAAGCCATCCGCATTGATACATGTATTATTGTCATTAATATCTTATGAACTCGATTCAGGAATATCCAATAATTGAGGCGGCTATTTGAAGCCTTTGAGTAAAATCAAAATAGGCGAAGTGTAAACTGATTCATCATTTAAAATAATCATATTATCTTATATCATGAGAGTTGCCACTTAAGAGATTAATATTCAACAAATGTTTCCATCAGTCCAGTCAATTTAATGACTGTAATGGAAGTGATTTACCGTCACTGAATCAAGACCCTCAAGTATCTTCCACATTATCTCCTAAATAATATAACTGGAAATATAAATTCGCAAAGCGCGGAATGGCGAACTAAAAATATACTTTAATCATTGAAACTATGCCCTTGATTCAGTTACATGTAGAATACATTTTTTACGATGACTTATGTATATCACTATTGACTAGAAATAATCACCCTTATCCACTGAAAATATTATTAATGTAATGAAGACCTTTCAGCTATCAAGTAGCATCATCAGAGTTAACTAAATTATAAATCAACATGTGCTTTTTCGTTTCTACATTTCCATCTCTTCCATATTACCTAGATATTTGTATGTACTGATTGATAAACTTTCTTGACAAATAATGACCTGTATTCACCATTATTTTTCTTTATATGGGCAAAATGTTCCTTCTGGTTTGACCCACAGAGCATTTCAGAAGAAATGGCTTTCAAATATTAATATTCCCTATAGAAACTGCACAGAACGTGATTCCTACATCTTTATGTATTTGGTAGCCGAACGGTTCTCAGTACTTGATGATTGATCTTATCAATATTTATTACGTATGTATAAGTTACGATCGATGGGCCATTATTGAAAATGAAACGTAAGCCATCAGTGTCGAGAGCACCTGTAATATTACCTAATGGATATAGAACCTTTTCACTTTTACAAAAGAAATGACATAATGGTATACAGAGTAGTCGGGTAGACCAGGTGATCGATGTTTTTGAACGTAGCAAACTATTTGATTAAAATTTTTCTTTCACTGTTGTTAACAAAATAGTTTCTGGACCCACACGGCTGTCCTCATAGTTCAATAAAATACTATAATTCCATTTGAAAAACTGAAGATGGATATCAGATATACCCCTTGAAATGAGGCTACCGCCCCCAAAAAAATACTGTTTCTGTTTTCCACACGATCAATAAGAACAGCACGATCAATCTCCACATTGTTTCTGCTTGCGCAAACAGTGATTAATCGTATATTATTGAAACAATATGTCTCCACAACCATTATAAACACTATAAATGCAAGTCGATTATAATATTCCAGAGAAGATTTGAAGAAGTTGATTGCACTAGTACTAAAAAATTACATTGTGACATTAAATTTACTCATTGAATGACGAAAATTAAGTGAATGACAAGAAAAAGTATTTTTGTAAAAGATGCATTCCCAGTTACGAAATGTTTTAATCTTTCCGAGGGTTCACTTCATCGATTATTGACATAAAACTGATTTTACACCTGAAAGATTCAGATCAAATGATATGGAAAATCAACTTTCAGCTTCACGTCATTGTTATTAATCCATATTTTTTTTTCATATTATGATGTTCAAGTATGTTTCATAAGTTATCGGAACAATGCAATTTACAAATCCACTCCCGTACCAACAATTATGATATCTCTCTAGTCTATGCAGAGCGATCAGTATTATCACAAGCTAATAGTTATACAACTATTAGCTGATCGAAAATTTATCATTGTTATCTGGAAAAGCCAACAGAAATAAATCAATATTCATTCCTTTCTTTATTGCTCAGTAACAATATTATAGTAGGATGAATATAATATTCCAACAAACATTCAACTCGAGTCCCATATATAACACATCACTTACGGTATTAAATTCACTCGTTAGTTGAATAAAAATCGAGTAGTAC
This sequence comes from Endomychus coccineus, assembly GCA_958510875.1. NCBI lineage: Eukaryota > Metazoa > Arthropoda > Insecta > Coleoptera > Endomychidae > Endomychus > Endomychus coccineus. The sequence goes on from OY294069.1 coordinate 178,832,233, forward strand.
TATTTCGATGTTATTATTAAATTTACTGTTGTAACCTGAGGTTATCGAACAACAATATCAAAATAATGAATATATATTCATCGCTTTAAACGCTATAGTTTCATTTAAATATTCCACATTAGCAAAATACAGACTTATCCCCTTTATGTTACTACATATTAGTGTCTTTATCCATATTGTTGTTGTCGTTTTTCCCAAAACCACTTACTGTTTCTTCCCCCGAATCACCATATGTACCAACGTGATGCAAGAAGTAGCTTTCAGGTATACCTCAGATGTGTTTAATGAGCTAAAAATGCAATGGTGGAGGAGTAGACGGAACACTGGATGTCCATATCTTTCAGCTATGTTAGCATCAAACCATTTCTCTCAGCGAATATGAACACACAGCCCCAGACAGCCAAGCTATAGGATCAAGAAAGTAGGCAATACAAGGAAGTCGACTTTTCATTCATCATGAAAGAATAAACAGACACATGAGCGGTGTCGATACCATATTCAAATGGAGACCAGAAAGTGGACGGATCTTTTTTCATGTGTTAGATGTGGCAATGGTCAATTCATATGAGCTGTATAATCGGCCAATGGGTAAACCGTTTCATTCAGCGTCACCTACACCGGACCCACCAAAACCAAAAAAAGGCTTCCATTCTCGCAGACGATATTCAATTCGACAATTTGGGAGATTGGTGTGCATTTTATATATTGTTCTGGCAAAAACACATGCAAATCGCCAGGATGAAAATCAGAAACCTAAGCATATTGCACCAAATGTCACTTGAAATATTTATTAAAAAAGGTGAGATCACCTCCTCTGGTTTCATCTGATGGTATAGGGGCTCTGAAAGACAAAGCGGTATGGAATGTACCATCATCTGCAAAGATGTGGACGAAACAGGTGGTTACTTCTAACAGATCGTTGATATGAAGCAATAAGAAAGTTGGTGCCAAGACAGATCCTTGTGGAACACCAGGGCTGATAGCCATTGTATCGGAGGATGCTTCCTCAACAACACATGTAGAGATCTATCTGAGAGAAAACTCGACAGTAAGCGACAAACTTGAGGCGGAAAACCATATGACTTAAGTTTCCCAAGAAGGCTTTGGTGCCATACTCGGTCAAATCCTTTGGAGATATTCAATGCTGAAGCTGGAGATTCCCCATAATTTTCAATTGATTTCTGTCATACTTGTGTTACGTAGGCGGGCAGGTCTCATTTTGATCTCTGCCGACGAAAGCCTTTTTGCTAGTCATTCACGATTTTGTAGTTCTCTAAGTATCTTTATCACTTTAAAGATGGCAGATAATGGTGCAATGGGTCTATAATTATAGAGGGTGTCTTCTTCCTTTCTTTGGAATTGGTGGTCTTACAGCTGAAAGGGTAAACAACCTGCAGAAAACTGGTGTTAATTCAGGCGCACATTCCTTGGGAGCGACAAGTGGAATTCCGTCTCGCGTCATAGCCTCTTTGGTATTAAGATCAAGAAGAATGCGCATAATAGTATGCTGACGGGAAACAATCTTAGGCATATGGCTATATATTAGGAAGATCCGTCCATAGTGGATCCAAAGTAGAATGTGCTGCAAATATTCCAGCAAAAGCTGTAGTAATCAGTGTGTCGTCATCTTTGAATATGGAAGAGAATGAACTGTGAGTGAAAATTTCACCAATTGCTTTGACGAGACCAAAACGAACAAGAGGCGTTCGGGCATTCTATAAACTGTTTTGGTATCCAGACATGAGTTACCGCGCGGACGACAGGATGTTGTTTATTTTGAAGCAACGGCCCTAGAACAGATTTTATTGAACCATCGTTCACCAGATGACGGTATTGCATCGATTATGATATATTTCGGTAATAAATTCATCATGTAAACACGTGTATCAGAATTTATATTGTACGATTTATTCATTGAGTAGTGATTATTCAATTTTTCGACATGACAAATTAATTCCTTCCGATACCATTGAAATGCTGAAGTGTAAATAGCGTTTCACTACGTGAAAAAAACACTTAACGGGTGAAGTATATTTATCTTGAAAAATAACAAGAATATAATAGTTTTTCACTAATATTATGACAGCAGTGATGAACAATTCACTAATGATATTAGTGAGCTTTTTATAAACCATTAACCAACTAACGATTGTATACTTTTGTTCATCAGTTTACATCATTGAACGAAATAATAACAAGTGGCATATTCCAATTTTCGAAGCTTTGATTGACTCGTTCCTTCATTGGATGAAGTCGAATATACTAATTCAATCATCGAATACTGCCAGATGTTTACTCAAGATCCACAACAGTTAGTAAACAAAAAAAATACGTAGAATCGTGCTTGAATTCAGAGCGGTGCCAAAAGGATAGACCAAAATCTCTCGACAACGTTCTTGTGAAGCATTGGTTTGAAAAATTTTCTTGAGTTAGATGTTCGAGTGTTACAGTCAATTTTTATTTCATCAAGGAGGAAATCCATTCATTTCCCTCAGCTTAAGCTTTAGTTTTCACGCATGGAACCCTTCTTTCTTCATGTCTTTCTATATGCCAATGAATTTGACAGCTTGTTCACCTGGTAGCAAAATATTATAATAATAAATATCTGACCCTACGGGGCGAGGGTTAGCTGTTTCAACAGGGGACCGGGGACAACAAATAGTGAATATCAGTGGCGGCTCGTGAGTTATGAAGGAGGGTGGGCACAAGAAAAAAGTACCTATTTGTTGTCAAAATCCCGTATAGACTGGACCACGGTCGTATACACAGGTCTGGAAACTCGAGGTTGTTTCCTATGTGAGCAGTGAGTCCGCTAAGCGTCGACTGGCCCGTAGTACCAAAAGTCGTCACGTAGGAGTATTTTCTGACAACTGTCAATTGACTTGTCAACACAAGGAATACCTGCGTTTTTAAAAACAAATTACGAAATCGTGCATTGTGCCGAAATGCAAAACGGGGTACAAAAGTGTAAAGCAAGAGACTTCTGTTTTTAACGTGCCGAAAGATGCGGAAATGCGAAAAAAGTGGATGCTTGCGATTCCGGATAGAAATCGTTTTACCACTTCGTGATCCAAGCGCTAGCTGGTGGCTGAGCGAGGGACTACGAGTTAGGCAACCCGTAAGAGACTCAAGTCAACCATAGAGTTTCCAGACCTGTGTATACGACCGTGGACTGGACGAACTTCTTTTCTATTGATAGCACCGCCAACACGTTCAGTCGATCTTCTGACATTGTGCTTCTCAGAAAAGTCTTGATGCGTTTGAGGGGGTGAAAACATCGTTAACATTATGCTGACAACATGGACGTAATACAAATAATATCCAACAGTTTGTATGTTTCCGTCAAAACCTTTTTTAGGTTATCTTGAATAGTACACTACCACAGTACCACAGCTAATCTTGGAAAAATCTTGGCTTCCGGATGGGTCCGCGTCACAATAGCATGACTTGATGCCGACGTTTTGCCAATCATTGCAGGTGGCATCTTCAGGGTAGGCTTGAGGCTTGAGGCTCGAACTGAAACTATTTCAGTTCAAGCCTCAAGCTTGCCCTGAAGATGCCACCTGTAATAGTGAATTAAATTGATGGTCGTAACAGCGAATATAATGTGCATGTGGAAACGTTCTTTTGATAATGGCTTGGACACCATTTGCCTTATCACTCAACACAGACACCCCATCGTAACTTTGAGCGATTAGTTTATTGTTATCAGACCCAGAAGGAGAATTTAAAATAGTTTGTAATCCATTCAGCAATGTTTTTGCCAATACTTCAGCATTATGTTCAGCCGGGTAAAAAAAACGAAACGCGTTCAAAAATTGGACCTTTAAACACGTATCAAATAATAACAACCTTTTGCTGATGATTGGAGATGTCTGTAGTTTCATCGGCCTCCAAAGCAATGAAGTTTGCAGATTTAATTTCTTTTAAAATTTCCTGCTTGTAAATTTGCTTATATTGCAATTCGTTCTGAATAGTTTTCGAGACGCCTGTAAGCACTTGTGAACCTGAACCTTTCATATGTATTGCAAGCACAGCGTCTAATTCAGCTGCAAAGTTGATTAAGCCTACTTAAATACCTGGATTTTCCGACTTAAATGTCTCATCATGTCCTCGTAACGCCAATTCAAAGGATCACTTCACACGTCACAGGCACGACGTTTACTGGAGATACGATGCTTTGTGCCCCAAACCGGCGGTATAAGCGCGTATGGCGAAGTTGAACGTAGCCAGCCGAATCATACTTGAAATAGGTACACTTTAGAACGTTCCCCGGAACATAGTTTTAAGCGTCATCAATGCATGCGCCTGACTTGCGGAATAAAATAATTCACTCTTTCTGTGTTTATCTTGTGGTTGGATGGGCACGTTGGTGGGGGTGAACACATGCCCTTGTGTCCTTTAGTACTAGCCGCCATTGGTAAATATACAGATTGAGTTCAAATCAGCGGTGTATAGGAAAGTCTTGTGAGTTAGAGTGACCAATACCAATACTGGCTTGTCTTGGTCTTGGAAGTACCGGACAATCTGGCACCTTACTTCAAAAATATACAGTTGAAGAAATGTGAATAATAAAATGATATGAAATATTCATTCTTTTTGTTCAATGGCATTCCGAATAGCATAATTAAAATAATTCATAACGTTAATCATAAAATCGATAGTTATTTAAATTTTTTTCCAGTTCGCAGAAAATTATTCTTTAGTAACTATTTAGTAAACATCGCGTGAATAATTACTGATATGAAGTTAGTACGAGCATTATCAAATATCTCGTGACTTTCTTTCACATCGCAAATGTAGATGTAGATGTTAAACAGATGGGGTGGTCAGTGTTGGCTTGCCTTCCTTCCTTCCCACTTTCCATTATGAAGGATTGTTTCTCCTGCAAGTAGTTATGTGTTTCTATTGAAGAATCCTTAGACGGTTGAAAAGAGAATATTCGAATAAATAGATAAGCAGGCAGTTCTCATAAGGCAGTAAATGAGAATTTCGACTTTATTCAAGTTCACCTAGATCAATAAGTATTCAGTTATCTCACAAAAACCAGTCTAAAAAGACATAACCATTACAAGTGATATGTGTAAGGTCAAAGAAGGGCAAATTGGAATATTACGTACCACGCCGTCAAGTGGATAATTGCTAGGTTAAACAAGACTTAGGGACCAATCTGACTACTTGACAAAAATTACTCGGGATAAAGAAAGAAATATACTATAATATGTCGATTAGAAAATCTACATATCTTTAATTAGGCTTAGAAATTGATAGACAACAACTTATATGTTCTCTGTCGACAATGATCTTTCAATAAAGCAAATTCATATTAGACAAAAAGATGTGTTGAGACCCAATTTACCGGATCGGTTGTTCAAACTAGGATGCCGTTAATTCGTTTCCGTTCTCCAGTCGACCCTGCTTTAGAGAGACTCGATTATCTATTGAAAGATAGATGACACTCATAGTCAATACAAGTTTAATAATTTAGAATTCCGAGCGGAAACTGAAATTTAGATTAATACAGCTTTCTTTAGACAGAGTAATGTTACATTATTATAATTTATTGTGTCAAGTTAAAATATGAAATATATCAGGCAACATATTTACACCTCAATAAAACTGCAGGTGCCTCGTTCCGCTGATGAGGTCGAGAGACACATATAACTCTTATGGATGATATTTAAGGAGTAATTTTTCCAAGTGTTTCGTTCATTTATCAATCGATAGCGAACACTGATCAAATGATCTTTATGTTTAAATCTACATAGCCCAAATTACTTCATTCCGAATTTTGTCAAGCTTGGGACAAAATTTCAAGAAGTTCCATAAACTAGAACGAGTCAATTAATTGTTGCTTACTACTCTGAATTAGTTTCATTATATTATTTGAACTTCAGGTCTGTATATATAATTGAATTGAGAATGAAACGTTCTTTTTTTCAAACACACGTGAGAGGTCAGCGACATTCAACGATTCTGAAATAAATCAGCCAATTCTTGAGCAACAAAGTGAACACTTTATTTTCATATTTCTACCACCAAAAACTCTCATCGAAACACTTAAACAGCGTCTATTGTCTAGCCATGCATATCCTAGTTGACAGATTGCGGATGTGCAATCGATCCGTTTATATTTATGAAGGAGAATTGAACAATAGCCTGAGACTGTAGAATATGATTATCGAGAATTTCCATAGCTGTGACGTAATTCAAATCTGAATGTCATGATGCCAACTGGGCAACGTGAATCAGTTATAGTATTATTAATATCCCACTTACATCAAGCCAAAATTCGGGATCCGATTTTATAACGAGGCGCTATTTTAATTTTACTTAGCTATCTAGATTAATAATCTAACATAGTGTCAGTGAAATAAATGGTGTTCATCACGTCAATTTTCATTGAATTTCAACCCTTCATGTACTGAATTATTCCGTGGACTGAGAAACTTCAGTCCATATTACAATCTTATGAGCTACCCAGTGGCCGTGATGATTCAGAATCGCTACTTGATGCAAAATTATAATTTCTGAGAATATTGTGGAAGTAGAGCCAAAGGTGGCAGGAAAGAGAATTCTTCGGTACAAGAAAGAGTTGGGAGCTGAAGCTGAAATATTTAGGTCTGGTTATGCGTGGAGCGAGATAGTCCATGAATCTCGAATTTCTATCCACTTAGGACTTGTACACTGCTCGTTCATAGAACGCAGAGTCAAAGTTAGAGTCGTCATTATATTTTATGCATAATATTCATTCAAGTATTCGAGGACATTCCCAAATGATATATAAAATATAAAACTGAACACCCACTCCTGATTCTATGATTATGAAATTAATGATTAATAATGATTATAATCATAATAATTATAATAAATAAACTGGAAATGCTAGGTTTCAGAGGAGTGGTATTTAATTTAATCCAGTCATATTTACTAGATAGAACACAATATGTCATTTGACGGCAAATGGTGAGGAGATGAGGTCAGAGATGCAGAAAACTCATGAAGGTGTCCCGCAAGGTTCTATATTGGGTCAACTTCTCTTCATAATTTCTACAAATGACCTACCTGCATCACTGAAGGAATACCTACAACAGTTTGGTGATGACAACTCAATAACGGTATCAACAGAGGATGCTCTTTTAGAAAGGAATATACTCCAAATTATTGATACTGCTGAAGACTGGTTTCACAAAAATGGCTTGAGAATGAATAAAGATGAAACTCAGGTCCTCAAATTTGGATATAAATCGACCATTAAGAGCACTTCGACTGATACCGTTACTGATTTGGCGTGTGTGAACCATACTACTTTTTTAGTATTATTAGATTGGTATGAACGTGTAAATAAAGTAGTGAGGATGCTATCAAGATATTGTTTTTCCCTAAAAAGGATTTCATTCTTAGTGAACACTGAGGCAGCGTTAACTGCTCATCATGCGTTTGTGCAGTCAACATTGAGATATGGGATAATTTTTTGGGATAATTCTAGTGATGATCGATCAAAATCAAGATTTTTCAAGAGAACAATAATGAATTATAGATGATAGTTTCTTTATATTAAGATCCTTATATTATTGAATTTATTGTATTATAGATCATAATATTCAATCAGTCCGTTGCGATCACACGAGGACAAACCCACATTTCAACAGCCTGTATTTATGGAACTAGGTTCATTACGCGAATCGACTTAATCTCTATCACGCTCCAAATAGATCCACGCTCACTCGTTTCAAGCCGCGCTCCGTAATGATAGTACATTTTCGTCCAAGTTAACTTCGTCCAGGATTGTCGTAACGTGCGATTTATTGAAGTTCCCTCGCGAAAACATGAGAGACGTTGAGTGGTCCACATCAAAACACGTCTACCTTGAATAATTTAGCGATTTTTATCGTTTGAATGTGTAATATTCATGAATAAAGTTGCAGCACATAATTTAACAGTCATGAGTTAACATTCAGTTCCATGCTCTTTCAAAAATAGAATGTCCACATGTTAATATAGATCTTAGGTAAACATAAGACAAATTTAAAATAGATTTCATCGTTTCGCTTCTTGATGCAACAGTTATCCAAGTATATTCGGACTTAGACGTATAATCGTATGTCGTAGACAGTTGACATGAAGTAACAAATGTCGCATTAAATATTGTAGCAATAGCGGAATAACGTTTTTCAGTAGCACAAGGTAGCATAAATCATCTACGTAACGTATTTCAAGAATTGAGCGAGAAAGATTTCAGAATATAGAGCTTTTTTATGGCGTGATAGAGCTTCCGATCGAGACAGACCTGACACTGGTGATCATGTGTCGAACTTGACAGGGTATTTATATGCTACGGTATTACGAATGGACACTACACGGAATAATTGGTTAGTTATTGGTTGATATAGTGGCGGGCTTAATAAGTTCAGTGCACTTAGCCAAAGGCACTTGTACACTATCCCCTGTTTCCAGAGAGTATTTGGATACCCAGCTGATCGAGAGAGTCCCAAGATATGCTTTACGCTCAGGTTCTTTTTGTTATCGACCGTGATAACTTGCTGCTTGCCCTTGGGCCTATTCTATTGCCGAACAGCGTTTTGACAACTCGGTCGCCATTTCCATGCTGAGGCATGTGAATCTTTCACATGATTCCCCGCAAGATCTGTATTCCCATGCTGTAGGAGATACCAGGAAGGGACCGTCCAATATGGCCTCCTCTTTGGCCAGTTTGTCCATTCCTCATTCCCTTTCCAACCTGAGTGACACAGGATCCAGGTCAGGTTGAGTCTCTTGCCAATGGCTAGCCCGTTGAGAATTTCCTTTGTATCCCTGTCAAGCCTTGAGGAGACAGTCGGCACCTAACAGCAGCTCGTCGAGGGACGCACAACATTCTTCCAAGCAACTGTTACTACAAACGATAAAAAGAGGAGGCAAAGTCGAGGGAAAAGCGAAGTCTCGTTCAAGTCGTGCCGGACTAGAATTTCCCGTCGGACATATTCACAGATTATTGCGGAAACTATGCCGAGCGAGTAGGTGTCCGAGCCCCGGTCTTTATAGCCGCAGTGGCCGGTAACGCCGCCCGGGACAATGAAAAAACAAGAATCATCCCCCGTAATTTACAATTGGCCATCCGCAACGACAAAGAATTGAACAAGCTATTGTCAGACGTGACCATCGCTCAAGGCGGAGTCTTGCCAAACGTTCAAGCAGTTTTGTTGCCCAAGAAAACCGTAAAGAGAGCATAAATCAACTCGTACAGCGAGAGTATCAGTGCATTGAGTGCCGTTTTTGACTGGCTGAACAGATTCAGATGGTCTCATGTACCTTAACGCAGCCGAGTAGCTTCTCCGCACATCTGTAGGTGGCAAGTAACTTTGCTTCAGATCGATTGTTATTACTCTCCTCATTATATGAGCATTTTTGAATCGATCTAGATTATTTTTGAACTATACAATTTATCAGGGACAAGCAATGTAGGTACCTCGTTTGTCGTCTTGTCGCTACTGCGCAACAGATGGAGTATAGACTTATTACCCTATTCTATTTAGATTTCATTATGGCTGCAATAAATGTTATGATTTTTTTATTGGAACCTCATGACTTATTGACTAGGTACCTACACTATTTGTTGATAGAAAAGTTTAATTTCACTCCATAATTTACTAAAACTAGTGCTTTTTAATTCAAAGTTCGAAGTTCATTTCAAATTATTTTTCAAATTACATTTACAATTTTCACATGTATCTGTGGCACTTGAGAAAATGTGTGTGTGTGTGTATCTCAATATATTGGCCTCTTGTTTATGTAGCCATTTTTCGATAGAATTAAAAATACCATAATACCGAACAAATTTAACCTATCAACCTATAAACCAATTACGGACAACGAAGAGATGCAAGGTGAGGTTTAACATAGGATAACATATAATAAGACAAGGACACAACTGGCCAAGGGACCCATCGTGGCATTTACTCTTCATACACAAACAGTACTGGGTCACGGAAGGATTTATGATGGGATTATAACAACAACTAACCTCAAATAATAACAATAGACAGCTATTATACTACCATGTTTATATTTCGGATATGATCAAATAGTTCCAATAGTGCATTGGAATGTTCACAAAAGACGATAGAATTCAAATTAATTGGTTTAATTATATTGAACAAATGAATTTTATTCAAAAAAATATTATTCTGGGCTTCATTATTAGGGCAGTCTAGGATTACATGAGTAAGTGAACCAATAGCGCCACAAGTGCACAATTGATCTTCATTTATGTTAATTTTGTATAAATATTGAGGACAGATTGCATGTCCAGATCTAATTCGACATATGGTCTTGATAAAGGCTTTGGTTAAGGAATTCTCAATTAGGATATTTGAAAACCAAGAATGAGTCATCACTTTTGGGATAAAAGATTTAAAATTGCTGCCAGTGTTCGAGTTTTGGTATAACATGCTCCATTTAGATGTACATAAACGATTAATGTGACTAAAGATATCGTTAACAGGAATCTTAAAGGATTGTACATTTACTAGGTTGGTAGCTTCTTTGGCTAATTGGTCAACCACCTCATTATAGCGTATTCCACAATGAGCCTTAACCCATAGAAGGGTAACATTTTTATTGTATTGCCTAATTTGGTTTACCTTTTGAAGGATCATATAAATAATGTAGGAAGAATGAGAGTTGAATCTCAAGTTTTTTATTGAAAGTAAGCTACTTAAACTGTCTGATAGAATTATTAAATCAGAATTTACATGAATTTCTTCGAAATAAATTAGAGCCTCATATATAGCTAATAGTTCACTATTGTAAATAGAGAACATATTATTTATTTTATAGGAGTTACTAAAATTCCTATGAACATCATATATAGCTAGGCCGGTACCCGATAAGGATTTGGAAGCGTCTGTATAGATTTTGTAGCTTGTAACATAATTTGACATAATAGAGTTAAAATGGGCTTTGATAGTACTGTTGCAGATTGAGTCATACTTAGGGATTATTATGTTAGGGATCTGTCTAGAAGCATCAAAGTCAATGCCAAACATACCAGAATAGTTGCTAGTAAACGAAATTTCTCTAAACGATAAAAATTCTTCATAAAATTCGAGTATAGCTGGTAATTTTTTGTTAATCCAATATACATGAGTCAAGGACGACGTATAGAAATTATGCAGTTTATTTAAAAAACTAGCTTGAGATGCATATTTTTTTGATATGTACTTGAGAGCTAAGTAGTTTCTTCTTATTTGAAGAGGACTTTCATTGGCTTCGTTCAACATTACATCTATAGGCGTGCTTCTAAGATAACCTAAGCAAATTCTCATGCATTTATTTTGTAGAACATTTAATTTTGATAAATGGGATTTGGCTGCAGCACTATAAAATAAACAGCCATAGTCCAACGAGGACCTGATGAAATTCTTGTAAAACATCAATAAAATACGTGGATCTGCTCCCCAATTTGTGTAGGCAACGAATTTTAATATGTTCAAACCTTTTTCACATTTCCTTAAAATACTGCTTATATGTACATTCCAGAGTAATTTGCTATCCAAATGAATGCCAAGAAAAGTTATTTCGTTTTTAAGTGGGATAATAGTGTTATTCAGAGAAATATTGAACTGAACATTACTACGTCTTCTTGAAAACACACATATATTTGATTTTTCAGGCGAAATCAATAACCCCAGTTTTAATAGGCCCGCACTAACTATGTTAATGAAATCTTGAATATTTGTTAAACAGACATTAATATCAGCATTCATAAAATATATGCATATGTCATCTGCAAATTGTATTATACAGATGTTGTTATTAATACAGAGAGAATGTAAACTGTTGACATATATAATATATAAAATAGGTGCCAATATACTTCCTTGGGGTAGACCTTGTGACGTGCGTCTTTGTGAACTTAATTTGTTCTGAATTTTCAAGATAATATTACGATTGGAATACAGATTTTTAACAAAATGTGCAAATTTAACAGGAACACCTATTTCCACTAATATATTTTGAAGGATATTGAGATTGACTGAGTCATAAGCCGAAGAGATGTCTAAAAAAGCAGCACATAAAAATGTCTTCTCTTGGAAGGCTTTATAGATATCGGTCACTAACAATAGTATACCATCGTACGTGGATTTAGACTTACGGAAACCAAATTGTGAAGGAGGAATTTTGTTCTTGGATTCTAGCCACCATTCCAACCTGTTTTTTATTAAACGTTCGAATGTTTTAAGGACACAAGAGCTTAAAGCTATAGGTCTGTAGGAATTAACCTTGTTTGCTTCTTTTTGAGGTTTCAGAATTGGCACAATCACAAAGTCTTTCCAAGAGTCTGGAATAACACCGTCTTTATAGATGGTATTGAATACCGATATCATGTATTCTAACGTGATAGGTGGTAATCGAGAGATCATATTATAATGAATTTTGTCTAACCCTGGAGAAGTATTTGAGTTAGCTTTAAGACAGAAATTTAATTCTTCCATTGAAAAGTTTCGAAAAAAATGTTCATCTTCAGAAGAAAATATAGAATTAACGTTGACAATAGGATTGTTCGCTTCATATGTGGAGGGAGGGCCTAGTTTGTCTAAGAATTCTTCTGACCACTCTCCTAGAATAGACGGTTGACTGTTAGAAGAATTAAGAGCACCGTTCAATTTTTTAATGTTAGACCATATGTCTTTGACTGGTGTGGATTTATTCATTTTGTTTACGAAATCTTTCCAAGAGGACCGCTTAGAATTCTTAATTGTTCTTTTTGCAATTGCTGAATTTCGTTGATATTCTAGGAAATTTTCCAAGGTTGAATTTTTAATATATCTTTTGAGGGCCGCTTTGCGATTGAAGACGGCGTCTTGACATTCGGTGTTCCACCACTTATTTTGAAATCGTTTATTTATATTTGATGAATAATAAGGAATTGAATGTGATGCACTGTCCAGTACAATATTTAATAGCTGCTCATAACTGACAATATTATCTGCGATTGCAGCTTCTGTGGCTAAAGTGGCGAATTCTATATATTTAGTCCAATTTGCCAATTTTACGTTGAATTTTGGAGGACACATATTTAAAGAATATCCATTGTGAATAGATGGAGAAACAAAATCAACACATATCAAAAAATGATCTGAGCCCAATGTCTCTTCAATAACTCTCCAATTGAATTTATTTTGTATGGTGGAACTACATAGAGTCAGGTCTATAGCAGAGGGAGCTGCATGTGGAAGGCGCATTTTGGTAAAGGAACCATCGTTCAACAAGGTAAAACCAAATTGTTCGATAGCATCAAGAAAATATTCAGACGAATTGCTATTGTATGAACAGCCCCATGATAAATGATGAAGATTAAAATCCCCACCGACCATACATGGGTGTTTAAAAGAGAGAAATAGACTATTCCAATTAGCTCGAGAAATAAAGGAGTTCGGTTTTACATAAATCGAATAAATGAACAAATTGTTTGTTAGGGCGGAGGGCCTGGAAATTGATATGGCTCTGCACATTATGTTATTTGCAAATGTGGATGATATATCGTTGTACAAAATATTTTTTTTTGTTAGTATCGCGACACCAGCTTTGCCATCATCCCTGTCAAGTCTAAACAGGTTATAGCCTGGAAATTTTATGGAAACAGATGGTTTAAACCATGTTTCTGAAATGACTGCTACGTCGACATTGTTCGAGGACAGATACTTTTCAAAGCTACCCTTGTTTGCATAAAGAGACCTAGCATTCCATTGAATTATGTTAAGCATTTACAAATAAAGTGTTAAGAAGTTTGTTTTTAAATTTATCGAAGAAGTTAAGATCAAAACTATTATTATTAGAACCTTTGCAGTCTTCAAAAATTTTTGTAAGAGTCTTCGAAAAGGAGTCGGGAGACTCTAAAATACTATATGAATTAACTATATTTTTAAACTGAGTTGAAGGTGAAGTAGCGTGAGGATTACTCAAACAGACACCATTCCCAGATTTGTGGGCCGGTTGAGAGATAATAGATTTATGGGATTCCCATAGCCTGTTAGGAGGACTAGATATCTTCCGTCTTTTCTCAACTGATTGAGTATTACTCGTAGCTTGCGAATACTGTTGAATAGAAAAATGTTTTGGATTTTCCAAAATTGAAGTTCCTCCAGTGATACTAGCGTAACTATTTTTTACAAAATTTACAGATTCTTTATAAGAGATATTTTTAATAGCCATAGTTTCTTTGATTTTTTTTTGATTTAAATATTCTGTACAGTTTTTAAGATCATTTGCTTTGTGATTGCCTTTGCATAAGATACACATAATGGATTCTGCTGTACATTCCTCTTGGACGTGGGGATCCCCACACTTAGGACACCTTACAGTGCCACGACAAAGTTGCGCAACATGACCAAATCTCAAGCATTTACGACATTGAGTCACTTTTTGAACAAAGGGAGATACTTCTCTTACTACATTATAGATTGAAACTTTTGAGGGTAACTTATTTCCTCTGAATTGAACAAGGAGACTTGTAGTAGGGACGTACTCAACAGATTTATCTTCCTTAATAAGTTTCCTATTCAATCTTTTAATATCTAGAATTTTAAAATATTCTCCCATCACTGGCTGAATGACTGAATGAAGTTCGTCCAGCGGAATTTCTTTGTTAACTCCCCTGATTACACCCTGTCGTCTTAAAATGTATTGTGGAATAAAAACATCATAATTATAATTCTTTAAGATTTGTGAATCTATTAAATTATTAGCACTTAAACTTGAACGCAGTTCAACCTTGATTCTTTTACGGCCTAATCTGCTGATATTAATTACGTTTTGTGCGATTAGTGAATGTTTCTGATGTATTATTCTACCGATTGAAATTGGATGAAGATTACCTATGTTTTCATCATTGCTCTCTATAAAAACAATGAACGGACCACCATCTGTTACTTCATACTTAAGGATTTTTTTATTCCTTTTTTCAGAACTCGATGAATTATTATCGATTTTATTCGATGATTTGTTAGGGACCATTACCGATAAATTGACTATCAACTACGTTACTTATCTGACTACTGTCTGTTAGGCTTGCGTTAAATTCCATAACATCATTATTATGATGATGATTAGGGCTGTATAGGATGCCTCCTCCTTTATCAGGCGGGATATCATCAAACTCCAGAGAGAAAATCTTGTACTGTGCCAGCATTTGATTCTATACTAAAACCTCTTAGATATGTCTTGTTTCCAATCGTAGTAGGTGTACATACTATGTAAAAAAAAATTCAGGTTGAAAGATAAAAGATAAAATATAGAATACAAAATATAAAGATTCAAAAACGTGTTTCATTTGAGTAATGAGCTTAATAAATTGTAATTTTGTACAATGTTTAATTCAGTCTGAATTTTAAATTTTGTTTGAGTAACGCTCTTTAATTTGACAGGTAGGGAATTGTACAATCTTATACCTATAAAGTCTTTTCTTTTCTGACAAACAGCTTTATTAAATTTTGGTATTTATATTCCTTATTCTGTATGGCTCTAGTTGTGAAGGGATGATTCACTCTTGCAGTAGTATTTTGTTCATGTATTGACTAGATTACTGATAACATATATAGACTTTTGATATTTAGTAATGATTTTTATATAAATATAGGTTCAATGCTTGTCCTTGCGGGGATCGAAAGAATGATTCTGATGACATACTCTTGTAATGGTTTCAAGGAGTGATTATATGCAGAACCTCAAACATTACCCCGTAAGATAATACAACCAGACGGTTATAAATAGTCAATAGATGTGTCTTATTCAGCATGCTCCTGAGGGAATAAAATCTACATACGAGTTTTTACTTTTTTTGATAGAAAATCGATATGGTTTCCCCATTTAAGATATTCGTCATAAATATACCCAAATACTCTATAGAGTCTTTTTGATTTACATCTGAGGAGTTTTCTGTTTTTATGGGTTTCAAGATGGGTGCCTGCCCTGCTGTCGTTGGCAAGAATGCTATAAATTCAGTTGGACGAAATTCCAATCGCTGAATTGGGGCCAATATATCGGCCACTTCATTTCATTGTACGTCAAAAGAAGCCTAGAAGGGCCTATAATAGGCTGTCGGTGTAGATATAAATACGCCTACCTCGGTAGTTTAGTCCCAGGTTCTACTCTCCAGGGTATAGTGTCCGGAATGCACAGACCTCGGCATGGAAAACGGTTACGTGAGCATCTGAGAAAACTGCAATCTTCGTTTTCCATCAGTTCTCTGGGATATGCGGACGTGTAGTGTTTGAAACATGACAGCGGGCGCTATCGCAACACAACTACTGGCACTAGCCAGCATGGAATACTTTTTATTTTGTAATAAATTGCTTATAATTCATTGTGAAAATAACTTTGTTACTGGTTCCTTGTAGGATGCCATCAAATTTGAAACACTATTCACTCAGCGTTTCTAACTCATGATTAAGGGATAAAAATTCCGTGAGAAGCTGTTCTATCTCACATACATCATACTCGTAATAGCATATTGAGTAGATTCAGATGATGGATTCATTCCCACAAGATATTTTAGAGCATAATGGAGGATATTTCAATTCTGAAGACAAAATTTATGTTTGTCTGCATCACATGGGCACAACTAAATGCCGGCATTCCCCCATTCAATGCATGGGACATCGTCAGAGAAAACTGGAACTGACTTTGAGATTTTCCGTCCGGAAACCAAGATTGCCTGTCCTATAAACATTTGGATGGATTCTTAAAAATGGTTAACTTGGTTGAGGGTTCATTTTTATTTATTCCGTCAGCCAATTCTTCGTTCCTCTTATCTTTATAACGTGTTTGTATGTCCAACAGCTTGAATGAAGTTACCTTCCATCGATTAATTGATTCAAGTAATCCGCATGAGCACAATTCACAATTACAGGAATATCTTCAACAATGCGTGCTGCAATGAATTGATATGTGTATTTGCTACAATAACGGTATATTGAGTTGGGGAGGGCGGTATTGTTCAGTTAAATAGATTTGCTACGTGAGTACAATAACCAATCGCCTAGCATTATTTGATATTCAACGAGAATGTTATTACGTTAGACTTGATTCAAAACATAAGAGAATAAGTTCATTAAAATCTTTGTTTTGCTGCAGAAATAATGCAGTGCTCTGTTGTTTTCAATATGAGGATGCAATATTACTGAAATGAATTTGTATGGAGCTATCCGTTACTTTGTGATATTCCATTTTTACAGATAAAACAAGAACTTTTATTTTGTTAAATATCACTTTATTTAAAAGTTAATTAAAATTAAAAAACAGTATTATCAAAATCGCAGTATTTAACTTTAAAAATTAAATTGACTTGGATTTATTAATATAGGAAATGCTATAAGTTTTAAAAAAAAAACTGTTCAGCAGAAACGCTTTCCTAATGTTTATTCATAAATTAATAGGAATTTAGTTTCATATTTTCATTATTAAATATAAATAATTCATCAATAATATTTTAATAGTTCAATTATAAGCTTATTAAATTTATTAATACACAAGATGCTATGCTTTTCCTGACAGATAAAATTTAGAAGAATCTAGATGAACAGAAGAAGGTTTTAGGTGTATTTATCTAAAGCTTTCGACTCAGTCAGTCATAAGGAATTGTTAGATACTTTAGAAAATATCAGTTTTAGAGATACCGCACACAAATTAATGACAAATTATCTCATAAATAGATCACAATGTGTAGAAATTAATAAACATAGAAGCGAATACGAAACTTCTGAATATGGAATACCACAAGGCACAATTTTAGGGCCAATATTGTTCAACATCTATGTTAATAATATATTTTCACTTGATACGAAAGGTGTAATATTCAGTTTCGCAGACGATACAGCAATTCTGTATGTAGGAGATATATGGGCTACCTTAAAACAGGACGCGGAGGCAGATCTTAATATAATTAAAGCATGGTTTGATTATAAACTACTTACCATAAACTTCAATAAGACAGTAGTACTACCATTTGCTTTACAAAAAAAAAAGTCAGCGCACTCCGGGAGTGCAGGCAGAAGTGAAAACTTGAACTTATGGCGTGTTGGGCACTTTTTTGGGTGAGCATTTTTAGGTGCGCTCGCGACATGAGAAATTGTTCATAAAAAATCAAGTTTAACAAAGCAATGTGGGCACTTTTTGAATAGACATGAAGTATAATAATATAGAAACTATATTCGAAGGAAGTGGTTTTATTTAAATGAGTAAATATTAGTAAATAGTAAATACAAAATTTATCAATTCTCATCCATAATTTCAACAACTCTTACATCATCATTATCAGCATTTTCATCATTATTATCAGGATTTTCATCAAATTCTAAAACTGAAACAATAGGTCTATGGTAACTAAAGTATGAAATGAACAATTTTGATTTAAATCTATTTATATATCTTGTGAATACTGCATCAATAGTAGTTAGTATTATCTTTCCCACAAATTAATATTCATTTATAAAATAAATATAAAAAACTCTCAATCTCGTCTGTCGCGAGGGCACGAACGAATGCCCATGCAAAGACTGCGTATAGCATGCAGCGCTCTCGCATACCTCTGAGTATACATATAGGTATGTAATCTCGTCTGTCGCGAGAGCACGAACGAATTCCCATGCAAAGAGCGCGTATAGTATACATATATTATAAGAATACACGCGGAGTATATCTGTGTAAAATCTCATCTGTCGCGAGAACGGCTGAAAATGCTCTCCCACAAAAGTGCCCAACGCGCCATAAGAAGTTTTCACTTCAAAAATCAACTACCGCAATTTACAGAGCTCAAAATAGACAATTTTGCAATCCAATGTTCATTACAAACTAAATATCTGGGCATAATACTAAACTCTCACCTACGATGGAACGCACATATAACTCACATCATAAAAAAACTTCGATGCATCGTTCATAAATTTAAATACTTAAAAGATATACTCGACATTAAACAGCTTCGAATGTTATATCATTCCTTAGTGGAATCACATTTGAAATATGGCATCCTATCGTGGGGGGGAGTTAACGCATCATATTTGAAGGCACTGGAAGTTCTTCAAAAACGCTTTTTGAAAATTACGTATAATAGAAAGAATACTTATAGTAGCGATGATCTGTATAGAGAAACTAAAATAATGGACCTACGTCAACTTTTTCACTTTGAAATAGTACGGAAACAAAACCTAAGAAAACACTTGCTAAAATTCAACGAACACCAATATGAAACAAGAAATAGATATACTTAATACTTACCGCCAACAGTGAATAAAACAGTAGGTCAGTGCAGCTATAATTATCTAGGACGAAAAATAATTTCAAACTTACCAGAAGAAATGGAAAAAAATAAATAACATCAAATTATTAAGCAAAAAACTAAAGGTATATATCTTTCAGAAACCTAGATCCTATATCCACAATGAAATTGACATTAAAAATCGCATCCCAGTAAGTTCGTGAATAGTATATATTTTGATAAGCGCATAGAGTCTCATTCGGAAAATGATATATAAAAAGATAAGTGTCCCTGCCTATTCTTAATGATTTATTTACTTGTTCAGAGTATTAAACTAATTTATTTTGAACGAAAATTTATTAAATTAATTATATAAATATTGTAAACTAATTTATCTCATTGTTTATAGTTAGCTCACACAAGATTTAATCTTGAAGAGCACCATGTACCTTATTTTACTTAGAATTTGTTAAGAGTATTATTTTAGTTTTATTGTAATTTCTATCTAAGTAAATGAAGATTTATTATTATTATTATTATTATTATTATAATAAACATTTACGTTTGAATTTTGATCTAATCGAAATACATTTTCATTCAATTTTATTTTAAACTATATTATATTTTTATCTTATTTACATGTAAATTTTTATCAGTTAATTGGAATTTGAAAAATGTTATTGGGAAAATTGCACTATTCAACTTTAAAAATTGAAAAAAATTAGATTTATTAATATAGGTAGTATTAACAAAAATTGTGGCGTTTAAGCAAATAACGCTATAATAAATGAACAAAATGTTTGCCAAGAACGCTTTGGAATGTTTATTTATATATTCATAATTATTAAGTCGAGACGCTTATCAAGACGAGAGGAGATGGTATCATTATTTGGAGAAAGAGGCAACTCCTCACTGGTATCAAATTCAGAAAATTGAATTTATCTAAAAACATGATAATACTATTATCTACTCGAACTCCGATAGTCGGTGGTTATAGAAGCATTCACAACACCCAGTATCTTTTCTTTTCTTTCTAGGTATCTTGAGGAAGTCTCGAAACTATTAGAAACAAATAGCGATCATTGGTACCCGGCTCACGAGTTAAAACAGTTTTTTTAAGAAAAATACTCAACTAAAAACGAAGTGAGACACTGGCATTAATGTGGAAGACAATATTCTGTGAACTGCTGCCAGCAGTATCGCGATGTGTTCTCATGTGGGAGTATGTATGTGATATTCCCGGCAGATGAGATTGTCTATCTGTCGTATGGTCGCGTTCTATACGTTCCTCCTCATCCCACATCAGAAAATCAAGTAGCGGCACTTCCTCCTCAGCCACTTAGATCGTCCCTTTCTACCGAAAGTCACGCCTCTTACCTCAGTCGCCCGTCAACCAGCACGAACTCGTCCACGAAAAGTCACGTTTCAGGAGCCAGTTGCTTCAGAAGCAACGGTCTGGATACTAGTTCATACCCGCCGTCACCCGGCGAACAAACCTGTTCGGACAATAAAGCCGATCCCCCCGTCCGTCCCAAACGCAAGAAGGAATCTCTGTTTAGATTCTCCTCGTTGTTACAATCCAAATCGAAAGTACCGGAAATCGAGAGGAAATCTTCGTTTTCCGATTTTTTCAAGATAGGACGCGATAAAAGAAATACGTCGCCAGCAATAGTGGCCCCATCGCAAATCCAGAATACCGATTACCGATTCACCAGGGACCAGACAGCTGTAACGTTTCAATTGGCCGAAACGGATCTCCAAAAGAATTTCAGAGAAAACACTCCGAAAGAACAGAGAAAAGAAACTTGTCTCAGAACTAAGCCCACAAACTGTACACCCCCTGATAAATCACCAAACTTAGTAGTTAGAAACACGGAGAACAAAACTGTTTTCGATTTTTCCCAACCTTCCACTTCCAAATCTTATTTGGATCCCTTATCGCATAAAATTAACATCCCAAATAATTCTCCCGATAACACCTCCAACAAAAGTGCGGATTTAACCACACCGAAAACGCCCAATACGAAACCGAAACGTAAGATTAGTAGCGAAAAATCTCCTCCCATTAGAACGCGTAGTGAAAAATCCCCCCAGAAAACGATCCGGGAGAAGATTCCCTCAGATAAAACCAGTTACAGAGTGCGGTCGCGTTCTTGTAATAGTGATAAATCAAGTTTGAGTAAATCGTTTAGTGAAAAAGTTTCGTGTATCGATAAATCGTCTGAACCTCTTCGCGAGAAAACACCTCCGACCAACTCGTCTCGAGAAAAATCCCCTCCGGGTAGAATTTTTTCGGATCGTAAGCAGCTCAGTAATTCGCTCTACCAGAAGCCGACGACGAAATCCTTGAAGAAAACTCGTCTGAACAAATCGTTTCGCGACAAATTGACCGTTGGTAAGGATAAGACACCTTCACCGCAAATCGGTCAATCTACTAGGAATATAAGTGGACCAGTGAATTTCGATTCTTTATTCGCACGAGAACCCAGTCCGGCTAAACTGTCCCTGATCATACCTCCCAGGCTAGAAACAGAGGCTGGATCGAGAACGTCTTTCAGACAAACACAAGGTGAAGGTTTTCACGTCTGATATCTAACATCTACCACTAACATGAGTTGTTCGTTTGGTGTTCGAGTGTTTTTACTAATACCTAAATGATACAATTGAGAAATAAATGAATCTATATATTAGTAGCGTAGCCGACGAGTTCGATAGGGAAAAGTACAGTGGGTAGGGTGGTGGTTGAAGGATCATCCCAAAGGGGCTACACTTTAGATGTGCCAAAATACTCTAACAATTTAAAAAAGTTGTAACGTTTGAAATTCAGGGTAAAGCGCGCAACTGTCAACACACTGAGATGCATGGTGGGTGGTAGACCGCGAGGTTGCCGTAAGACTACTGTCACTGGGACGGTTAGTCAAAGCGGGCAACTGTCAACACAGAAATGTATGGGGTGTAGTAGACCGCTAGGTCGCCATAAGACAAGTGTCTTTGTCTTGGTCAATCAGTAACATTACAAACAAATAGTTTTAACACCTGTTTCACTATCTGGAGCCCATTAGAACAGCTGTAGGGAACTATTAGTCAGTCACTGATCGATCTAGAAGTAGTAGAAGAGTAGAAAAACCCTTATCTTCAATACCTAAATAATAAAATCTTGTTGAAATCACCCAACTTGATGATATCTCCTCAAAGATAGGTACGGGCATTCCTAATTTATTGTGATTCGGCATATCACACTGAGGGCCGGACGAGAGGGAATGTCTATTAAAGGAATAAATAATATTGAGTATTTAAAGAATAATATTGTAATGACTCAATTGTTATAAATGTATTCATAATAAGTAGTATAGCATTTACCTAGAGTTGAAGCACCCAACTTCGACTCTCATCATTGGATCTTTTTTTTTAATTAGGGATATGTTGTTGAGGGGGGAGATATCCATTCGAAATTTTCTTAATGGTTTGGAGCTTATAGGTATAGGGAAAGGCTTCACTGGGTAAAGAGTTCTACAACGTTCGCTGTTCGATAAAAAATTAAGTCCGTTAGGAAGAAGTTCGACAATGAAGAGATGACTCGTTTGAGCTCGTCTGGTAGGAACTTCTTGAGCTTCCTCTCTCGGCAAAGTCGGGAATCCTCTAAAACATTTCGTTTTCCTCGAATTATCATCAACTTTATTTTCTCTCTTGTGCGCCATTTTGTAATTATGCAGTATTGAATAGCCCCTTCCGTCATTGTGCTATAGTAGGTTTTGATTTTTTCAATACGACACATGTAAATGTTAGTTCGACAGCAGCTGTTTCGCTTTTCTCATAGAGTTCATCAGCGGAAAGAGCGAGTTTGCATCGTTACTAAACGATCCCTGCTGAAGGTCTGCAACGTGGTAAAAAGACCATAATATCTCACGCCATCTATGAATAGATGCTCACTAGGAAATCAAGCAATGTACCACATTGACTGATAGATTTCTCGAACTCTCGAAGTTACAGAGGACGTGAAACTATTTGAGTACACTAGATGGCGACACAAAACTAAACTAATGTAAGAGAATTAGAAACAAATGTATATGAATATACACATTTACCTCATGTTGGCTTTTGTCAGATAGCTTGGTAAGGTCTTTCTAGTCCAGAATGATCAGAAACGTACCCAAACTTATAGTTTCAGACAGCTGTTTCGCTCTTTTCATAGATGTCATCATAAGGGCTGGAGCTGGAAACTTATATTCCGGCTTCAACTGCAAGGATTGCTTTTATTCCGAAGCCATTCTTCTTTTTCTGGGAAGATGATGTTGAAGGGGAGGTTAACGTTGGCCATGTTTTGTATGATACCTGAGATCATTCCCAAAATACTTAGTTTTTCCAGCCTGATTAATTTTATAACATAACATAATGTTATTGAAGGTTCTTTGTTTATGAAATAGTAATTCAATATTATTTATTAGTCGAAGGAATATAATACGATATTCTAACTCTTAATTTGCATTAGTTTTCCTTTAATTATCCAAACGATGACTGGCCGTTTACATAATGCGTATGTTTTATTTCTGGCAGACTGTTAGCAGGTTAAATATCGAACTGAACTGTTAAATGAATTGTTTATGCGGTATTTTATAGTTCACTTTTACGATACAGATTGCTACCTATGCTTGATTAAGTTCAAATATAGTAATTCTAGCTTTCGAATTCACACAGCTATTTATACATTCTGAAACATTTGTCCATCCTAACTATGGCTGTTTTGTCTCATGGATTCTGCCGTCTCAACTTCCATGAAACGTTACGCCCAAACAGAAAACATTGTGTCCTAAAAGAGGAACATACTCCCGGTAATGTAATCGAGTAATTTTAGGGTGATCCAATTCATTATGTTGAGTATTGAGGATATGCATACTTCATTGATAATTTGATATTCTTCAAGAATCAGTGCTCGGTCCACTATTATGTAATTAATTTATGAATGGAGTTAATTCATTCTTCTTATGGTCCTTTCTTCCACATGCAGTTGATTTGGCATTTTGAAGAGTATTACGGATGGATTCACTGCAAATTATCTCAATGATTGGTACATTGCTGATGTTCTAGATCTTGTATTAGTAAGTGTACAGTCGAAACGCCTACTTTCCAAGAGCCAGAAGAACGTGCGAAGACTTGTAGGAATCACTACGGGATACTGTCAATGAGAACCTTCCAATAACATAAGTACCAGTAGCCAATATTTTGCACAGGACCCAGAACGGAATCATGTGGCATCCCTCTATGCATATTTAATATAGTTGATTTGCAATTTTTTACTTAAACATAATCAGCAATATCCTGTGGTCGACCAAGTCAAAAGCTTTACTCAAGGACCTTTGATTTTACTTCTAGGCATATATTATACAAGCATCATTATATATTTATGTTCTGATTACATTTGTGGGTCCGAAACATCATCAGATACGATAACATGACTACATACAGCTAACGATTTTCATATTCAATTCAGTCGTTACTAAAAAGTTTGATCATCTGGAACAACACAGAGCCAAACATGTGAAAACAATTTCCGTTCAGCTATAAACATTTTAACATAAACTTTTAATTGATTCGGCGTTCCACTTCCCACCGTTTTGAACAAATGTAATTTTACTATGAATCAAATTCCAATTTACGTTCAATCTGAAACGCTATGGGATTAACAAACAATTATTGTCCCCGTTGGAAATTGTTAAAATATCGCGTAGACAGTTTTCTGATTAATTATTTATTTCTAGCGAGTTTGGCGGATGCTTTATCTCCGTTTTTCTTCATACTTTCATAAGCACCAACCTCGTGTTCAATCTCGATTTGATCGTAAATGCAGGAGGCAGTTTTACGTGCTTGTATACGTAATTATATAT
Source organism: Endomychus coccineus (assembly GCA_958510875.1). Lineage (NCBI taxonomy): Eukaryota > Metazoa > Arthropoda > Insecta > Coleoptera > Endomychidae > Endomychus > Endomychus coccineus. The sequence goes on from OY294069.1 coordinate 178,857,370, forward strand.
CTTGGCCCGTCTTGCAAAAATGCTTGTTAACCGGGGTTTCTTTACGATTTCGGATGTTATTCCACGGAATGTATTCGTAATAAGCGAAAATCAATACCAGGTCGAGAGTCACTAAGAAATCATTCCTTCATCAAACTTGGGAGCGATGTGATATTTTTCATCTATTCTATGACATACAGGAATTAGTACAATCTCATTCGAAGTGGTCCAAAAATCGAGTGACAAAAGTCGGGAGTACTTGAAAAGCTGGTCTCTAAAAATGTGCCACAGGAATTACCATCATTTCTTTGCAAGCTGGAATGCAATCAGTATCAAAGACGAAGAAAGAAGATCCTTCTAATAACTATGAACCCATTGCACTACTATCTGCGATCTCTGATCTGACTACATGTAGCTCTGGATTTCTTCAAAACATTGGGCTGAGTTTGGCATAGGGAAATATTCGGTATATGGTTTGCCTAGTTTTCTCCCATGTAGATCACTACGGAGTCTCCTATACAATGACTACCAACGCTGCTGTTCCGCATCAACTTTGTTTCTGATCAATATCAACGATCTGTTGAGAGTGATTACCTAGAGCTTTCTTTACGATTGTACTCTCCATACCACTTCATCAACTAGTATCCCTATGTAATCCAATAAGTCAGAGGGGCAACAAGATCTGACGAGATATTCGAAATGGGGAGTTGATAATCTAGTAGAGTTTAGTGCAACCAAAACTCATGCCTCTATTCTCTAGAGGATGTCGCATCGCACATTCGCCAATATGATGATGGCTGGTGCAACTATTCCTCTGAAGTACCCTACCATAGGGAGATCATGTGAGGTTCATTGCGAAGACGGCTTGAGAGAAATGTGGTTTTTTACTCAGTGTCAAAAGCTGCTTTACAACCCAGCAGGAGTCCCCATTGCAGTTGGTCATATAGAAAGTTTCAGGTTTCTCACTATCGGTAATCTAGGTTAACATTTCGAGCATCAAAATAGCTATTTTCTGTTTCATCTCGAATGTTCCTGTATAGTGTTTGAATGAATTCTTATTGTTTTTGTGTGTGCGTTTGCTATTATTGAATATTTGGTCTGTTATATTTAATGATCATTTCCTTAGAAAAGCAGACGCCAACAAGGGAAAGAACATCTTCGGGAAAAGCAAAAGCAAAGAAGTCCATCTTAAAACCGCAGGCAATAATGGCGGCAAATGAATCTGCACTGCGGGATCTTCTCCATCCAGGATACAACGAACAACTGAAATCTCATAATGCTGTCACATTCAAACTCGTCCGAACTGGTAAGTTACATCTTTTATACGACTTACATCCATCATTTCTTTTTCTAAACAAATAGAATTGTGAAAATTGAAGTGAAATAGTGGAAGGCTCGAGACAGAACTTCACTTTCTCATAGTAATTATATACTTAAAGGAGATACAGTTATTGCCAGTGAATCTGAACAGTGATCGGTAGGAAGTCGACGCGTTTTCGAATGGTGTTCGCATCATCAGTGGCTATTGTCCTCAGTCGAAGTGATAATGGACCTTACAATGTATAACAGTCAATTAAATAACAAATTCAAAAGCAATTTTTTGAATGCTAATGTGAGAATAATAGTACAGTGTTGATCAGGCTTTGGGGCGTCATCAGTACAGCGATCATGCAGTGTTGAGATGTTAACTATCTCTGTTGGTGAATTTTACTATATGTAGCGTCCGCATAAATAAAATGAAGGAAGTGGTCCTTCTTTCGGAACATGCTGTATAGTTAAGATAATCATTGTTAAGTTAACGAACAGTTCCTGTTGGGACGTTGAACGACCCCGAGTTCTTTCACGCGGTGAATTGTTATCTACCTTCCCAACGGTCTCCCTTAAATAATTGCTGAACTTTAATTCCGCCAGCATACATAATTCATGCAGCGAAATGAAACATCGCGACCGAACACAATGAATCTTTGATGAATTATTTGGACCGTCTTTCAAGTAAATACTGGCTACGCTAATGCAGCAGCGTCGCTTCCTCGCGGAAACTAGTGCATTTAGGGAAAGTTTACCAACTACTTTCGTTCATCTTATCAGGTCATAGATTGCTACCTCGCTACAATTTTATTTTTTCACTGAGTTATTCCTATACTACGCATTGTTACGGACCCTAAGAACCGAAACACCACATGCCAATCTCCGTCAAACCATACTAAAGACCTGAACACCACATGGCGGTCCCTTTATTTAAGGTGAACATCAAAGGCAAATCTGTCCACGTTCCTTTTATATTCTGACTATAAGAGAGGAAAATCTGTTGCCATCATCAGAAGGGCTGGGGTATGACCGCTTGAGGTACTCTGGCACCGAATTGCTCATTTTCTACTTCATGATCAGTAGACTGTTTCATTCTAACAGGTTTGACGCCCGGCAGAATGTTGATAGGAGAAACAGATATGGGAATTTTCTTGATGGATTTAGGTATCAGGAAGGAGTAGATAGAGAGTTTCTCAGCCGTTGGAAATATGAAGTCTGGTACAAACGAGCTCAACAGGTTCGTTGGATATTAGAGCATACCTGCTCAAACCTCGATATGGACTGCGTCTTTCTCTTAGTATGTCGATTTTATATCGAACTGAGTTTCTTTCTTGGTGTTTATTAGTGATATTTACGTCGATTAAACGTAAATATCAACCATCGTTGTTTACGTAGATGTTCACGTTTTGTATATACCGTAATATGGTTGATGCCCAATTTTACGGTATTTTGTTCTAGAGATTTATCCTCGGTGGATAACTTCCTGCTTGGTTTTATACCGATGTTACGGTTTTCTGTTGTTTCAGTACTCGAACTCGTTATGGATCTTTCCTGTGTGTATACCCCCAATATTGTTTTTTTCCACAATATTAGGGTGTCTAGTATCAGTACTATATCGGTTCGTTGATATTTCCTGTACGTCTCGTTTTAACCATGTTGTTCTGGTTTCTGGGTTTCCAGTACTCCATCACGCTATGGATGTTTCCTGTGGTGTCTCGTTTTGTACCAAAATATTGTTTTTCCCACTATTAAGGTACCTGTGTTTCAGTACTGAATCAGTTTGTCGATTTTTCCTGTGTGTTTCAGTAAGTTATCTATGATGGGATAACTTACTCTTCCGGAACATGGTTCTCCGTATCAGCCGCAATCTATCCGTCACCCTCTTGTCAGGAACATGTGACTGGGAGACCCATAATCTATCCGAGGTCTGGGTGCCTGTTGGTCCGCGGGAGTATATCTACTCCTGCCCTTGACCCTGCTGGCAACAGGGCCATGAGCATTCCCCTATCCGCCACCTGGGGACGCGCCTGGTTGCGGTTTTCAGGCTCCGCGTAAAAGAAGAGGCTCCTGCTTTCCAGGAACCTAAGCCAACCTAACCTGACCTAACTTAACCTAACCTATAATATCATTAGAACATCGTGTGAGCCAGCGATGGAATGTTGATGGAGGAAATAGGCATCGGAATTTTTCTTAGAAGCTCGAAGGTAGGCGTCGGAAAAGATATCTGTAGGTATGGAGTTCCTTCGTTGTTCGGTATGGGTATGGAAATGTCTAGTAGGAAGACGTTCATAAGATCTCGAGATAGACTATTAAGAGGTGGCTCCATTGAATGATATAGAGGATCTCGAGGAGGAACCTTACCTAACCTAACTCATAGTGGGTGCCAGCGACGTAATGTAGATAGAGGGAATAGGTAATGCAATCTTCCTTGAAAGCGTGGTGGTAGGCGTCAGACAACACTCTAAGGTGAAGACTTCCTCCGTTGTTTGGTAGAAAAATAGCGTTTGCTAGAAGAAACTCAGCAGGTCTCGAATTTGACAATGAAGGGGTGACTTCCTTTGATGATATAGGGGATCTCAAGGAGAAACCTAACTTAACCCAACCTTTTCAAGTGTGCCAGCGACGTGATGTTGATAGAGGGCATTGCAATTTTTCTTGAAAGCGTGGGTATCAGGAAAAACTCAGGGTGTAAAGAGCTCCTCCGTTGTTGGATAGCAAAATAGATTCAGGGAGAAAGAAGTTCAGCAGGTCTCGAGCTTGACAATGGAGATATGGTTCCATTCAATGATATAGGGGATCTCGAGGAGGAATCTAACCTAACCTAACTCATCAGTTAAATCTTAGTATGTGAAACTTTCTGTTTATTAATTCCGTAATAATCCATAAGTAATGATTCGATTGTTCAATACAATATGTATGTCCTTACAAGATATCAAATCATGCTATGGAAAAAATATTATGTGATTAAATCTTGAAAGCTACTATTTCATAAATAATAGTGGAAGTAACAGGAGTAGCATGTATGGTCATATCCTATTTTGAAGTTTTGTAGTTGTAATTTATTCGATCATAGGGACTGTGCTAGTGTCGTAATGTTGATAGAGAGAATAGGCATTGCTATTTTTCTTGGAAGCGTGGGGGTAGGCATCAGGAAAGACTCAGCAGGTGAAAAGTTCCTCCGTTGTTCGGTAGGAAAATAAAGTCAGGTGGAAAGAAGTTCAGCAGTTCTCGAGTTTGACAATGGAGGGGTGGCTTCATTTCATTTGATGATATAGGGGATCTTGAGGAGAAACCTAACTTAACATAACCTAACGTGCGTGACAGCGATCTATCAGATATATATCTGAGGGAAACCCCATTGGTATGCGACAAAAATGGATGTCATCACAATTCTTCAGCGTTAGTATATAATATAGCCCAGATAAATATATTCGAAGTATCTTCATAAAATTGTGAGGCTATTGATAAACTGCGCATATGGTATAAGTACTAGGCTAATAATTATTTCAGAAACTAATTACCTATCAGAAAGATACAATCACTCACAATGTTGTCACATTTATATTTCAATCTAAGTAATTGTATTGAGGTAGGGCTCACCAGTCTAATTGAATGATTAAATCAATAATTCAAAGTGATTCAAAATCGTGACAATAATCTTTGCAAGGACGGCAACGCCTACAATAGACTTAGAGGTCTGGTTCTATAGCTGTTGAAGCCTTATACGATCGCCATACTTAGTGGAAATTGGATATGTTATTTAATGAGTGTCAAAATATCAGTTTCCATATAAATATTATTAGTTGTATGGTGTAAACTTAGATCGTAAAACGTAAATGAAAACCACTCCAGAAAGTGTCAATTTCCATCAGTCGAAAATCTATCGAGAATGATATTATTATATATTATTTCATTACTCTGGCGGAATTAAATTTAATTGCAAGCAATAAAATGTCACATAAAACTATTAATCGCCAACGTGCTCCGGATGATGAAACAAAACATGAAAATAAATTCAATTGCACATAGAAAAATACAAAACTAGAACAAATTCAACTAGGCGAACCTTAGATTAATATATGAAATATATACAATCTTGTAGAGTAAGTTAGACTTAAAACTGTTACCACGAAGTCGGATGTCAGAATTTAAGGCGGATAGATGTTTTAAGTCAACCGAAAATGAATCCTGTAGAATGCGATAAGTTTGTATTGAATCTCCAATACGAATGCTTCTATCAGTTGGGGAAGGTAAAACTAGTTTCTGTAGTTGTTGAGGATGATGAATTATGCGAGTGTACGAAATTTCTCAAAATCTTCGGTTTATTCAGATTCCTTTCTTTTTCAATGTGTTCTGAAGAATCATAGTGCGCTAAGGGCATAATCAAATCAGAATTAAATAAATAAATAGTTAGTACCTACTCAATCCTTATATTTTTTTCTGAGCTTCAAATATAATAGGTAAATCAATAAACTATAAAAGGGTTCACATTGTTGATACACTTTAACACTATAAATGAGAAATATTTACCCTCAGTCACTAAAAATACTGTTGAAGTACTGAGGATCTTTCGGCTACCATTCCCCATATGTTATTTCAACACAACTGCATGAAAATTATACTCCTCATGATGTTTATGAAAGAACTCCAGCATGTTCGAATTCTGAACTCTCATCGCTTGTACGGTTTGCTCGAATAATAGTTAAACTTCCTCATACGTATGTGAAAATTTCATTTAACTGTTTAAAAAGCTTTTCCACCCAGGTGAATTTTTATTACGTTGTAATTTAAATATGTCGAGAATGCCTCAGGAGAAGATTGCGCTTTGAATTCACGTAAACGTTCTGGTTATTTGTAATGTATCCCCTTCAATAAGATCAGCCTCTCACGAAATACGAGAAAATACGAATTGAAGGCCACGTTTTGCAGTGTATCGTTGAATTTATTGCTACAAATAACGATGCTTGAAATGTTCTTATCTCCTTTTTCATACGTTGAGTAATTGGAAGAATCAATGGTTCGAAATCAGTTCAAGAATAGGTTGTAGTTTGTATGGGAGGATTCTAACAAATTAAATAGAAACAATGAATACAATCTCACCGCTACGTTTATGGGAAATGAAAAAATTGAGCATACAACGGAAACTGTATCTCAAGAGCTCGAGAACATCATCAGTTGAGGGGAAGTGGCTTAGCCGCCAGATACACTTAAGCGTCTTAGTTGGGCCCATTGTGCACCCCGTGTTCAGGAGCTTATTCTATCCTAACTAATTTGAGGGCAGGAAGATAACGTTCGCCCCTCTTGTCACGGGCGAGGTACTGCTTAGTGTATCAATAATAATTGTTCTAAGTAATATATACATATTCAGCATAAATGTAATAACTTGAATATTACGCTTTATTTTTCCTACACAAGATTAGTTAACCAACATTGAAGTGCGAAGGAAATCTCGTGATCGATTAATCACAGCTTTTTGTTCATTATTTTCTTATTTGATTTTTGATTATTTATATAGATTCGTACTGAAACGTGATACGTGTTCTTCCCATATCGAAATGATAACAATCTGATATATCTCTCAAAAACACGCACTATTAGCTTCTATCGCATATAGATTTTCTGTTTACTTCAGCTGGTCTATTTGTTATCAGTGAATCATTGATTTCTCGAGTTCGATAATGGACTGTCGAAACAATATCAATAAACAGCTCTATTGTACAATTATTATCGCCGATCGTGCTAATACCTGGGAAAATTCACTTGTTGCTGACGAATCGATAACCGCGTTGTAGCCGTATACATGCATTTACGCGTTACGGCGCAAACAATAGACACAATGAAATTTTCACAATGCCTCTGACCCCGATGTGGAATTCGGGCGGGGTGTTATTCCTTCCTCTAAGTAACTTCCTTCCGAGTTAACCTATTAACAACTTAATGGACTGGGCTTCACCAAAAGTTGATCGAGCGAACGGGAACCTGGAATATATGCTGTGGATTCATTAATACTAAAATTATATGAGGGAACCTGCATTTAGACGAAGAGAAAACATCAATTTGGGCTAATATCAAATTATTACGCGGCTCGAGGCAGTGTTTGTTGTAATAATTTTGTATGATTGCACTGTTCTTGAGGGATCATCGCATTGAAAGGAAACAATATGAAATCAATAATTTAACCCAAGTCAACAGAAATTCGCTTCGATGAATATTAGTTTATACAGTGTAAAACAATTTCAATACGCGAGATTGCAAGGATTATTATAAACGCTCTGTGTTGGGGATTCCTCTATGTAGATTTAGCGAGCTCGAAAAATACACCTTTGCTATATTTGCTACGGACACATTCAATGACTCTGGATACTGAATTGAGTAAGGAAGGTGACCTATTGATCAGAGAACTAATTCATCATTGTGTCCATTGTATCCTTTAATAGGTGGCAGAACTCTGGTGTGTCTCTAGTTGTCCAGCCACCCTAGATGTTGGACGAACAACAGTACATCACTGGGATTGGTCTCCCTAATGTTGGTCATGTTCTGCAAAGACTGGACAGGTGATCAGCAAAAATAGGGTATCCCATAGTGCTTCCTGATAATAGTCACTGTTTCTTTCCAGATAAGTCATATTCATCTGTTATTGTGCGCTTCCTTGCCCTTTATATATTCTGGGGTTTCATCACCGCGTTGCTTGAGCGCTTTTGAGCATGACATTAAACTTCCGCGTGATTCTGCAATTTTTGAAGTGAAAACTTCTTCAGGCGCGTTGGGCTATTTCAGATGAGGATCTGCAATTTCCATCGCTTGTATAATTCGTTGAAATAATAGTCGAACTGCCTCATACGCATATAAGAATTTGTAATTGAACTCGACTCTTCAAATTAGAATCATGTATAACGCCAAAATGGAAATTCGTAAGGTATTTGAACAGTTTGAAAAGCTTTTCCACTCTAGTACATTTTTATTACGATGTATATTAAATATGTAAGGAATGCCTCAGAATGAGATTGCGCTATTATTATAATCTCTTCGCAGGATTTCCTGAAACACTGCTTCGTACATACCAAGAGCAACTAATAATACTTGTATTTCCTTAATATCAATGCAAAGTGAAGTAAAAAGACAATTGGTGTTATAATCAATTGACAACGTTTTAGTTCTTCTGATTTAACAGTCGAAACATGTCTATTAGTTCCAGGCAGCTGCTTAGCTCTTCTCATGATATTTTCACAATCGCTGTTTCACCGTCGATTCTTTGAATCGCAAAATCTGTTTTACCAAAGCGTCACATCTTGAATAACATTCTCAGTCGGACATCTATCTGCTTTCGAAAATGCTCTTATAGCCCTTCTTTGTAACTTGATGATTCTGTCTGCATCCGCACTATTTCCCTACATTATTATGCCATACTTAACCTTTGAATATATGTATGCATAACAAGCTTCAAGACAAGCCTTCAGGGTGAAACAGTTGGAGCAAAACCAAAACTACTAAGTTTTGGAGCTAGCTGGTGGACATGTTTTTTCCAATTCAACTTTGAATCTATTTCTAAGCTTAAAAATTTGGCTGTGTTCGTAGAACTAATTGTTGCATTATCAACCTCTACTTCTATCAATGATAGTTCCTTAGCTGAAAAAGTTATTGTTTTTGTTTTGTCTACGTTCAATTTCATATAGAAATCTGTGAACCACTGTTGCATTTTTAGGATATTGTCCTGAATATCATATTCCAGTTGGTACATAGTGTTGCCTTGTATGATCCTCAAGTCGTCATCGGCAAACTGTACAGTTCTACCATTTTTTTGGCTTTCGGGAAACTCATTTAAGTATAATATAAACAGAAGTGACCCTATTGTAGAGCCTTGAGGTACTCCTGCTTCAGGACACCCATGAAGATAAGTGTTCTTTTCCCGTTGCTATATCCACAACTTTTGTCCTTTGCTTCCTAGATGTTAGGTACGATTTCAGTAAATTTTGAAAGGGACCTCTAAAATGGTATTTTTGTATTTCACTATATCAAAGGTTTTTGATAAATCTGTGAATATTCTTGATACAACATTTTTATTACTAAGACCATCGAAGATCACCGTCAACGCCTGAAATACAACCCTTTCAGTATTTCTATTTTTTAAGTATCCATTCTGATAATGCGAAATAATTATGTATTTGCTTGAAAAGTTGATCATTTGTGCATTTTCTCAACAACCTTAGAGACATTTGATATTATGACAATTGATCTATGGCTGTTCATATTTTTGACATCTCCCTTTTTCGGTACCGGTATTATGACTGTCTCGTAAGTTTATCCGGATAGACGCTACAATCGAATATTCTATTTATTATATGACAGAGCGGCTAAACTACACTAGAAGAGCAATATTTCAGGAATTTGACAGATACTTCATCTAGTCCTGGACAATTTGTATTTTTCAAAGGATTTATTGTTGATATAACTTGAGTTTCGTCTGTATGAGCCAAATAAAAACTATTAACTGTGTGTTTAATATCATTTAGATATATTTATTATTATGTGTATCAATTAGTCCAGGCAATAAGTACGGAAAAAGACCATAATAAAAAAAAAATATAGTAATCTAGAATTTCAATTTTTTTTTTTTATTTTGTTCCTGATACCCCATAGATCATTCACTACTATCAAGACCACGGGGGTTGACCTTCCTACCCCCTCAAAACGGGGTTTTAACCCCCCAGAGGAGCATTCTTATAAAAACAGTCCAAAATTAATGAATCAGGAGCCGAAAATGACCCTTAGTATGTTTTTTGGGTCGCTGATCACGATTCCGCAGTTAGTTTTCTCGGGAAACTCCCTCCAGATGGGAAATTTGAAAAATAATATATAATTTATAATTTTGTTGCAAAAATGACATCTAGTTGGTATTTTGGGTAGCTGATCACGATTCCGCTGTTATTTTTCCCAAAAAACTCTTTCCAGATGGAAAATTCGGGAAATTTGAGATTTTCCTGAGATGGTTATGAATAATAAAGTATAATCTTGTTGCAAAAATGACATCTAGTTGGTATTTTGGGTAGCTGATCACGATTCCGCTGTTATTTTTCCCAAAAAACTCTCTCCAGATGGAAAATCCCAAATTTATCATCTGGAGGGAGTTTTCCGAGAAAACTAACAGCGGAATCGTGATCAGCTACCCAAAAACGTACTAGGGGTCATTTTTATAATAAAATTATACTTTATTATTCATAACCATCTCAGGAAAATCTCAAATTTCCCGAATTTTCCATCTGGAGAGTTTTTTGGGAAAAATAACAGCGGAATCGTGATCAACAACACAAAAAACCTACTAGAGGTCATTTTTGCAACCAAATTATACCTTATTATTCATAACCGTCTCAGGAAAATCTCAAATTTCCCGAATTTTCCATCTGGAAAGAGTTGTTTGGGAAAAATAACAGCGGAATCTTGATCAGTGAACCAAAAAACCTACTAGAGGTAATTTTTGCAACAAAATTATAAATTATATATTATTTTCCAAATTTCCCATCTGGAGGGAGTTTCCCGAGAAAACTAACTGCGGAATCGTGATCAGCGACCCAAAAAACATACTAGGGGTCATTTTCGGCTCCTAATTCATTAATTTTGGACTGTTTTTATAAGAATGCTCCTCTGGGGGGTTGACACCCCGTTTTGAGGGGGTAGCAAGGTCGACCCCCGCGGTCTTGATAGTCGTGATTAATCTATGGGGTATTAAGAACAAAATGCAAAAAAAAAATTGAAATTCTAGCTTACTATATTTTTTTTTTTCATTTTCTGCTTCGTTGCCTGGACTAAATATCTATACCTAAATTTCTGAACTAATAGTTCTCACTATTCAACCTCTTGATACAAGATTTTTGTCCTTAATAATTTTATAAGAAACTGAAACAGTTTCAAATAAAGGATGGGGAGCAAACAAATGAAATGAAAAAAATGTAGCAACTCATTAGGAACTCAATCTACGGAAAGAACGAAAGAGCTTATGTTATGATATCGATGGTGGAAGAGGCGATTCAAGATGTATCACTGTCAAAATGGATAAGCCGATCAAGATGATCTTTCTCTGTGATTTGGACGTTTCTCTCAGAAAGGTGTTAAATCGTTATATCAACGTGACCTTGTGAAATGTAAAAACTTTTTTTGGATTTTGTAGCCCGGATAACACAGGGTATTACAGCTACTTGTAATATAAATTACATTCACTACGCTGCTCTTTTGACGTTCATATCCATCAACGCCTCAATGCGTATCGTGGTCTCAGGTTTATTTGTTTCCAAAACATCGAATCGCTTAATTGGACGTTAGAGCCCTCATTAAAAATTGACTATGTTGAAGATGAAACAAATGAAACTTCAATAGCGTCTTTTTCTCTTTATAATGAAGTTCTTTGTAAGGATAGGTTTCTATAATTCGCCAGACCTTTATTTCATTATTTGACATTGCGTGGTCGTATGTTAACATTGATCCTGTCAGTTACAGAATATAACTTTGTTTTCACGCGTGTGATATTTTATTGATCCCACGTGTGAATTATTCGTATATTCTCGAGAAATAGGTCATATCTACACTGGCAATGAGTGATATTTGAAGGTCGAGAGACCGAAATGCCATCAAGTTATTCGCGCGACAAATCCATCGAGTGTTTATTCATAATATTATTATTGGAGTTTCAGTAGTTTATTGTTATCTTCATGAGAATTGTTCTAGTCATCAGTGTTTCCATGTAGCTTAGAAAAGAATGACTGACTATGAATAATAATATGCGTCTGCAGTTTTTATTGGATTTTAATAAACAAGTCGTGGTCTGCAGACATATTTTATTAATCATACTGATCCGTTCTGGTCTGAATTATTTGTAAACATTATCAAACAAAACGTTCACAATAGTCGTGCCCTGAATACTATCAATATCGTAATAATATAATAATATAAGTTCTTCATCTTCATACACTTCATACCTTTTATTTACTCTTCGAATCAAATCCACTCCTGAACAGTATCTGAAACCTCCGTTGACTCATTCAAGGCCAGAGAAAACCACTTAAGATGTCCATTTTTGTCAGACAGTTGAGATGATATATCTTCTGCGATGTCTTCTACCCTCCGAACCACGGTGTTTACTGTCTTGAATGAATTTCGCTTCCTTTGCCTTCCCTAGATGGGATGACTCGCGGCCACTCGCTAACCTTTTTATACTCCAATTACTGCCATCTAGAAAGGATTGGAATACACTAGAACTTTTTCGGAAAACTAGATTATTCACGAATGTTCAACTGTTACTGTGCTTTTGCAGGTACTACTAGCGCTATCTGGTAGCGATAAAGGATACTACCACTACCTTTTTCCGCGTATGACCACCAGGTGTCGTCAAGTGTCACGGTCGTAACAATAAAGTACTGTTAGTACACAAAAGTAATTGAACTAGCGAATTTAGCAAGCATATTCTCGCTCAGGTCGCGTACTTAGCGACTAGTCTGGAAATTATATAAAATGGCAGGAAAGCTAAAATGTTTTTGGCCCTTGGAAAACTATGTTTTTTGATGGAACTAAATACAAACAAACAACAAGAAGAAAGAAAAATAAACCAAGTTAAGACTTATTGTTGGATAGAAAATATATAAAGCGTTCTAGGAGGTGTATTATATTGTAATTACTTTTAAAATATTAAATTTTTGCGCTGCAAGTTCTTTGAGTTCTTCAATTTGAGCACATTGCAATTCTTTGGTTAAATCACAGCTTATGTCGAAAAAAATCCACTGAACGTTTTTTTCAATCGATTCAGGAAGTCATTCAGAAAAATGTTTTTCCAGTTTGTTTTTGTATGACGTCTATTCTTGCATTTCTATAGAGAAAAAGGCATCTCTTTAAATTCACTTTCTGAAGCTGTAATTCAATATGAAAAAAAAATGCCGGGATATAACCGAAATAGCTCAGAATTTCTCACTCGGGTGTTTTTTGAGGTCGCTGATCACGATCCCCGTGCCAGATGCGAGCTACGCCGCACCTGGGCCCAGGACATCCTGCTACCCAAGTCCCCTCCAGGGTATTCATGAACATATCTTCTGCGATATAGGGAAACTTGTTAGGGGGGTTCTCTTGAGGTTTCCGGTGATGACCATAATTTCGGTTATATCTGTGCATTTTTTTTCACATTCAATTTCAGCTCCTGAAAGTGCATTCAAAGAGATGCATTTTCCCCCATAGAAATGCAAAAATGCACGTCATACAAAAACAAACTGGTAACATTTTTCTAAATGACTTCCTGAATCGATTAAAATAAAACGTCAAAATCGGTTCAGACAATTTTTTTTTCGACCTTATGACTCGTGCTTTATTTCCTCGACCAATGAATAATAATTCAATCTTCGTTCGTCATTGTTGTCCAATATGGGATCGCTCTGGCAACACAGCAGGTGAACGGCGGAGGCATATAAGATTGTTTAGCAATCAGATCACCATCCGCGTCACATGATTGAGTCGATTCATAAAATCGACTCATTCAAGCAGGAGAGTCCTCGACAATACTAAAGGAATTTTAATGGTCAACGAATACACTTCAGATTTACATGACATCAGTATATAAAATTAAGGTAGAGCTATTACGCACTGTTTCTCTACATAATTCCGACCAACTCAATGTCCTGCTTGAGACATCATTGACATATGAATAACAAACATTCGTAGAGTGAAAACAAGCTATATAGTCTGCCCATACAGCATCATTTTGTACTGAGAGATTGGTTGTTAGAGGGAAGAAGGAAAGCATTTATGAATTTTCAAATATGCCGCTTCTTAGCTTGCTTATAATGAATATTAATGGTTCAACTAACGCGTTGTAGAAATATTTACATGCAACGAGCTAAGACGGCTCTATTATTTATTAATGCAGCGAAAAGTAGGTCGTGTGCAGTTCCTCATATATTGATATTTACGTTGTTGTAGAATTTAAATATATGCCTTAGATGGGAATAAGCTCATTCATTAAAATAAATCATATGATGATATGATTAACATTTCATATTTTATTATATCCATTGTCTTATAACATAGCAATGAAGATGCACTGCCGCGCTAAGACAAAAAGGTTCACGACTGACAAAATATTGCATTATGAGATTTGTCTGAATGTCCTTATTGTCGCAATGTATTGGGAAGGTACAAGTAAGTGAATTACGGATGAGTTGTACAAACCACCACTACAAAAGACTGTCGTCCACAGGGGGGTGTCCTATCCCCGCTTTGGTGGTGTCTTGTAGTCGATGGACTCTTGTAGGAATTGGAAGAGGCTAGGTTTTATGCTCAAGTTTATACCGATGACTTGGTTGGCGTCACCTTCGGGCGGCACTTGGGGATAATGTGTGAGCTGCAAAATACGCTGTTCAGCATAGTGGATGGCTGAGTCGCACAGAGGGGCTAAGGATCAACCCTGCCAAAACGGAAATTGTATTGCTTACCAGGAAACGTAAGCTGGGCACACTGCCAGAGATTACCTTCTCTGGCAAGGTTCTGCAACTCAAAGGGTCGGTGAAGTTCCTGGAAGTAATCCTAGACTCATGATTCACCTGGCGCTAACACCTCGGATATTGAGTGAGGAAGGCCTCTGTGAGCTGAAGAGCCTTTAGCAGCACATGGGGATTACAGCTTGAGTTTTGGTTGCATTAAACTCTGCTACATTATCAGATCCAGATTTCCATTAGTTTGCATCAGCCTGTCTCTATCCCGCTGCTCTGGTTTGATTAGATGGTATGTAGACTCTAGGTGAGAAACCGGTATGAATTGTACCATCATCTGCAACGCTGTGAACGGGACAGCAGATCGTTTATATGAAGCAGAAACAAATTTGGTGTCAAGAGAAGTCCCTGTGGAACACCTGCGTTGATAGCCATTGTATCGGAGGATACTCCGTCAACATCCACATGGAATAATCAATCTGTAAGAAACCTCGATAGTAAGCGACAAAGTTGAGGAGGCAAACCATATGACGGAAGTCTCCCAAGAAGGTTTTGGTGCCAGAATCGGTCAAATGCTTTGGACATATACTATGCTACAACCAGAGATTTCCCTTGTTTTTCAATAGTGAAAATATGAATTCTGCCTTACTAAAAATGGAACGTCACGTAATATTTTTCCTAGAATGATGAGAGATAGATATTTTAAAAGTATGCACATCAATCTGAAAAAGATTTTAATATTCAAAGAGAGTCCGTGTAATGAACCTCGGCATGTCTCTACCGACAAATTCATCATCATCGAAGTGTGATTTATGTGGTATTAATAAAGCCCTGGGAAGTATAAATTTCATATCCCCTGTCTCCCACTAAGTTGTGTCAAGAAACTTATCTGCCAACTACGTGCATCCCATTTTATCAATCGTTTTTTCGGGATGTTTGCGACGAAAATTATACCCGACATTCGAGAACGTGTTCAGCACAGAAATGAAACGAGAATAAGTACAGAATACGTTTCTTTTCCAATAAAGTTTTAGCAAATTGAACAGTTTACCGATCCACCTGCTTTTTCGATAGAATACAAGTGAGTGGCATAAGTGACTAGATCATAGTCGAGTGGTGTGAAACAGTTGCCATATAAACGATTAACCACGTTGTTTTTTCACGTCAGACCTGAAATCTATTCCGAAATTAGCAAGTCGCGAATCAACTAGGCACAAAATACAAGTACAAGTTTCCTTGAATTCAAACTGAACATTTTAGCATATTCAACGAGGATTAAATTGTCAGCTTATTTGGAAACGCTTGTATTTTAACACGTCATAAACAAGCGGCAGTTTCTACATTTTAAGTAGTCGAGATGTTGTTAATTTGTTGCGATTCCCATTACCGTTTTACGTCATCCCAGAAACACCATTACCGTTAGCCTCGAGATTGACAAATAATATGGAAAATAATTATTCTGACTTCAAACAACTTATTCGTGGGAATAAAATACAGAATAATAATGATAAATAAAATAATACAGTGCAATGCGAATAATTTATATTGTCGAATGATTTCTGCTTAAGTGTAAGTGAATTATAAACAAATAAATATATGAATGTGACGTCACGATGTATTTTCGTGTGCAAGAAGTTCATACTTCTTGATTCTGTGGTCCATTTTGATAGTAAGTTCATGTGACAGCAATTAAACAAGGTTATATTATAGTGTGAATAATTGCTTTGGAATTTGCTAGGGAAGTTAAGTGCACTCAAATTTTTCAAATTGAGATTATTATCAATATGCAAGATAGGATGATGCATATTCTCTTTTACCTGGCATTAAGTCATATACGACTTGCACTGTTTTAATGCAGGAGATTAGATCTAAAAGTCTTCCACTAAAAATTGTGAATTCGACACATTATTGTATTTCACGATATTTATGAAGAAATCGTAATTGTAGATTATTAATTGAGTTAATATTGTTAATATATTGAGTTATATCGAAGTCGCCTAGAATTACTATTATGCTTATCTCCATTTCTATAGTTCTAGAGTTTCAATATACAGGGTGAGTCAGTTTTTTGTAGCCAAACTGCAACAGAAGATAGAACAAGTGTTTTTAAGAAGAAAAGTTCAGTAAACATATGTCGTAGAAGGCTTCGTTTTCGAGATACAGAAACGCACAGAAAACACCTTATGTATGCATTTTCTACTCATAGTAAGCTATGTTCTGTGTGATAAAAATTTTTTTTTTACTCATAATTGGTGAAGATTTTGAAGGTGTAGTGGGTGTTTTTCTCCTCAACTTCTACGCCACTGGAAAAAAAAAACGGTTTTGAGACAACCATTAGAACCGCCAATATTTTCTACACAAAAAAGGTACACTTAGTCATAAGCTCTAAAGTTGACCGTTTTCGAGAAAAATCAGCTTTTATGTTGAAAAACATGGTCAATCCTTTGATTTTGTTACTTGTTCTACTTGTTTGAATAAATTTCGTCTAATTAGTAAGAATTGACCATGTTTTTCAACATAAAAGTTGATTTTTCTCGAAAACGGTCAACTTTGGAGCTTATGACCTTTTTTATGTAAAAAACATTGGCGGTTCTAATGGTTGTCTCAAAACCCACTACCCCTCCAAAATCTCAAAATCTTCACCAATTATGAGTAAAAAAAAAATTTTCATCACACAGAGCATAGCTTACTATGAGTAGAAAATGCTTACGAAAGCTGTTTTCTGTACGATAAACGGTTCCGGAGATATTCGCAAAAAAATTTTTTTTTCAATTTCAACACCCTGTATCTCGAAAACGAAGCCTTCTACGACATATGTTTATTGAAATTTTCTTCTTAAAAACACTTGTTCTATCTCCTGTTGCAGTTTGGCTACAAAAAACTGTTTCACCCTGTATAATTCATAAGTCATCACAGATTTATGAGGTGGTATGTATACAATTTGAGTCTTTGATGGTGAAGTTAAAACAAAGGTTGAGCGAAGTCAAGTTAATCAGACTATTCAATTTCCAAATTTCCTTAAAATATTGTTTGTCCAATAAAGACTCGAGCCAAGCTCAAGTTTAAAGACTTTAGTTGACTTTCATTATCGGATATATAAGCAAACATGGCATTTTTATAAAGTGCAAGGTACGTAGAAATTGTCTAGAGATTTGATGTAATTAGTTTTTTATACCTTAGAGACGAAGATACGGTTTATGTAAACTTAATAGAGATCGCTTTCAGCTGAATTTGAGAGGAAATATTCTAATTTTATCGTGCTTAGTCGATTCGAAAACCACGGGATTATAACTTGGTGAACTTTTCTGGATATTCCTAATATTCAAGTGATATCTCTTCAACTGATGCTTATAAAAATTATATGTGCCACCTTGATGATAACGATATCAACTTCTTTGTATATTATACAGATATAATTAGATGCGCTTCCAGTTGACAGCAGGTCTGGAAAATTTCATTCGATGTATCCACTAGAATATTTACCATCCGTAGGAGTGAATAATCTAGTGTGATATTCTAAAGTGATCGTTCTTCACTAATCATCACCCTTATCCATTAAAAATACTATTAAAGAACTGAGAACCTTCCAGCTACCAAGTAACCATCATCAGAGTAAAAAAAAATGCCTGGTTGGATACTATTTGAGAGTAGTAGTAAGTAAAAGGGATTACCCTCAGCTGGAGGTCAATTAGAATCAATTAAATTGCTTTTTGCCGCAAGTATACATTTTCATCCTTTCTAAATTATCGAGATTTTAGACACTACAAGAGTGATAAATAGTGTGACCTGTATTCAAAATATGTTCTGCTAACGCTGATTTCCAACCAATAATTTTTTTTATACTAGCAAAATGATCTTTATACCGAGTTATCTTTCTAGTTTCTTTTTTGCCTACAGGAGGGGAAATCTAGCATATACGCTTCGGGGGCCTGTGCCCGGTTGTGCCGGATTCTTACCGACTGAAACCCATCCCCCGTGAATTAGGTTCTCCTTCTCAGAGGAAGCCCCACTGGCACTGCGATCATTAGTTTCCTACTGTGCCCTCACATATTGCTATGTCCTCATTAGTGCGATGTACTCTATGAAATTCAGTAGCCTGATGTAGGATATGTATGTCCAACGACCAACCGCGTATGCCGTGCACTGACACAGCACATGCATGGATGTTTCTTTTTCCACACCGCAACCTCTGCATGTGGGCTGATCTACCAGTCTCATCGTGCAGGGATGTTTGTTGCATCGGGCGGGTCCGGTCAGGAATGCAAAAAGATGTCGTATTTCTTGTCTGGTGAACGTCAGTAGATTGTTCACTCGTTGCTGCTGGAGGTTTCCCATTAGTTCCTTGGAGTGCGACATACGGGGCAGTTCCCTACAATAGGCACGGTGCTCTGCCTCGAGTAATTTTTGGATCACAGATTTAGCTGTGGCATGTGAAATGTCACAGGTTGGCTCTGGTTCAACCTGAGGTTGTTCCGCTCCCGCTATAGCGAGAGCGACGGTAGTTTCAGTTCCTTCGCGTCTGATTCCTTCAGACTTCCACAAGAGTGTCACTCTATTGGAGTTCTTCGCTAGTACCGTTAGTTACTTTACACAGATTCTGTAAACTCCGCATCTGTCGAAGTCGGAGTCTTGATCAAAGTTGTTGCCTAAACGATTTCTTAGCTTGTTCTTACATCTATAGGCGGGAAGTATTGCGGATTTAAAGAACAAATTGACGACAAGTGAAACTTTTGAATTTCATTGAACTGTTTGGAGCTAGTGATTCTAATTTGGTTGATTATTGATTGCGGTCCAATTTCCTTTTTTGTTTAGAAACTAAGTTATAGATCGAAGATTTTTAGTAACCATTGTCCAACAATATTTGCAGAAGTTTCTCAACTTCGTTGTTATAATTGTGTCGGCTCAGTGAGGCTCCTAATAATCTGTAAATAAAAAAAAATTTTAAATGGAATTATGTTATAATTAATTGGTGTTACTATATCTACAATAGTATATCTATTTGTTTGTGTTGATTTTCTGTATATGTTGAATTATCATCTTTTATAATGTTAATATCAAAGGAAGGAAGCTGCTTATCGGTTTCTTTGTGTTGAATGAATCAAATTGGCTATTAGGCTTGTTAAAAAAGCGATGTAAATCGGAATCTGATGATCGTGAAAATGTCAATCTTTCAGAAGCTGATTCAATTTTGATTTTAAGAAGGTTTCAAGTTCGCTTAGTGAAATATGAAACAAGAAAGGACAAAGTGAATTGCCCGTTGCACATATTCTTGTTATTTTTGTAGTAAAGTAAAGTGAAATAGTTTTGTTCCATACATCTTCAATTGTTGAACGACTTATTTTTATTGATCAAAACTGTTTCAAATTCTATAGTTTGCTTAGATTATATTGAGTATGAAATATTTTTCCCATCTGCGCGAATAGGTTCGAATACTCAACACAGAAAAATTGTTATGTCATTCGGGTGTCGCTAACACTATTTGAACAAAATAGAAATCCGAATTAGGAAAACTCAGGATATCGAAATAGTCAAGTTACAAACTTAAATTTAACGGATACTATCTGCTTTTGGGGTGGGGCTCGGTTAATGAAGAGAACGAAATAAGAGCATAAAATTCTTGAAGTAAACAAAGTAAACAGACCAATTCGTCCGAAAAGTTGAATAGATGTTCCGCTTTATGCACAAGTCAGTAAAGTTTATCAAGTTATTATGATTACACGACAACAATATGAGCAATATTCTGATGGGTTGTATGAAAAGCGCAGTTAGAAACTTTTATGGGGTGGGGTGAATGAACGCATTGAATCTATGAATATATTTTCCACAGTCTTGTACAAACTATTTTTCCAGAAGAGATTTCAGAAACCGTAAAAAAAACTTCGATCTCAAAACAGCACGTAGTATCCCTAAATCAAATGAACTCTAACCCAAAGATCACTAACGCTTTGCAATTGTGTATTCCAGTTTATTCATAGGAATATCTCTCAACTACAAGATAAAAACGCCTTGTTCCATCTTCATTGAGTTGTTATTATTGTTTATATTCATAGAAAAATACTGAAGTATATTCCAGGAAGTGGAAAAAAAAATAGTGTGTGAGATCATGATCATACATAATTTAGGAGAAAATATTCCTCTAACAATATTATAAAATAAGTAATTATTAACTGCATTTTGTAGACATTTATGTGGAAAATTATCATTAGGAATCGTAAACACTATAGTTGTGGAATACTTTGGCAAGTTCGCGCTTATTAAATTACTATGAATTTTATTGTAGCGTGATTCATAGTGTTTGTATATTTACACTCACATCGTTAAATTGCTTCCTGTTACGCTGGCATTTCCAATGTCAGTATATGCTTTGCATTTTCATTGACACTGAGGATCCTGCGGTTTCAAAAATGTATTGGAAGCCCGTAAAGTTATTTAGGAATGCATCAATTAGGAATCCGAATAAGAGAACATTTTTATTCCTACAAAGAAACATTGTTTTTTGTAGCCTATGCTCTGTATTAAAACGGGATAGAACTAGTATTTCTATTGAAATTAGGCTATGTAACCGCAAAGGTTCAAGCAGCCTTGAATGCAGTACTCATAGGGGCGGTTTGCGGAACGAATCTGGGACACAGTATAGTTCGCAGCTTTCAGTTACATCAAGGAAGGACGTTACAATCCCTCAATGAAGAGTGTGGATAGTCAACTATTTTTATGATAATAATGCCCACTATTGTGGACATATAGTACTGAATTTAAACCTGGACTAGTCTGTATCCTATCCATTCAAATGAACATTTCAAGTTGGAACGGTTCCAACGATTTTTTCGAAAATATTTCCAAAATAACCTCCTTCAATTGCATAAGGTGACGACATGCTATAGATGTTCGCATCCAGATGATATTCTGGAAAACAACCTTGAGAATATAATCACCTACTGATCCAACATTTCAGGTCAAAATGTTGGAAGAAAAGGATAATGACCGAAACAACCTTTCTACTTGTCTGGATTGTGTATCCTTTGATGTAAATATCCTAAATGAAACCAAACATGGTTCAAAATAGTACCTACTCATCTGGTGCGCTCGAAGGACCACACAATGAATTAATAAATTAAAACAAAATATTTTACCAACTATAGCTATGACTTATGCAATTATATTCTAATAGGAGATATTTGAGGTTATGTTATAGAGCTGATTGTCAATGTAACGTGCCCCTCCCTTATGAAACTCTATAAAACTTCACTTAAGGAATTTATATTATTGTGAATCTAATCCGCAATCTATTTATTCATTGAGATTGTGGCTATTCAATTTAGAAGACTATGGCACGTTTGATTCCAATCCTTGAACAAACGTGAAAAATATTATTGATTCTTGCCCTTTTATTTCACAAGACACTTAAGATTTTAACACACTGAAAGGTGAGTGGAATGGTAAACGCTAATATTAAACAGATAATTTCGTATTCAACAACAGTAATATAATTCAATAATAAAAATAACAATTAAATCAATAATGAAACAATGTCTATAATAATTAAAGATAATAAAAATTAATATCATAATTAACTTTATTACTAATAAGAATTTAAGAAGTAAGATCAAAACCTAAACTGATTAAAATAAACCTAGATAATCTAAATTAACTAAGATAAATTAATAGCCAACCAGGATGAATGTCACGTAGTTTCTCAAGAGACTAATTCAAGCTAGAAAATATAACTGAAGCTTTTAGACATTACCCCTGGTATTTGTGATGCGTCCTTTTTCTTAAGAATCAATCTACAAATAGGAAAAGGATCTTCTCTTGAGGTATCTAGTTCAGAATGTTTTCAGTGGGAATTTTTGAACCTATCTGTCCCTTTCTAAATATTATTAACTGATTCGAATATACATATTGTTTCAACTATAATCAAGACTATATTCGATTACAATTTTGATAGTTGGATACTACGTTACGTCTCGATTCTTACGTGTGATCCATTTTGACTAATTATGTAACTTATCAAAGAAAGAAGTGTAAGACTTGAATATTCAGATCAACGATGGGACTGGACAAAAAAAGAGCCCACTACCTAAACATCTCCAGATGGTTAACATTAATATTTTATAGCTTGCATTCTTTTTCCGTCCTATATTATTCATTCATCTTGACAGGTTTATAATTTCGTTAAGAACTAAAACTTGTGTCAAATTATTGACTATCTTTACCATGACTATGGTATCATATCGTGTTCCTTGAAACGGGTGTGCATTGTCTTATATTTATTCCAGAAATTCCTTTATTTTTTCGAGCTACAGTTGTTATTGATACTGAACAGAGAACATCTGACAACATAAAAATGCATATCCCATAAGGAAAAGCCCTGAAAAAACTCACGACAACCATTTACCTTTCTGAATTTTAAGTATATGAATATCGAAGACACACTAGATCACCAGCTTAAGTGGTGGTCGGAAGATTTCGACAGAATGTGTCCTCTAATACTCAAGTTGATACAACAGGACATTATGAGAGTTATCGCGTCGTAACAATTATTATCCTTCGTAATAGAGATTTGTAAGTCGTCAGCACCATCAGCCTTGAATTACCAGCAATGACTTCCTCTAGTTTAATACTGCACAATAAAGACAAACATTGGAGGATTTATCGGTATTAAGATTAATTACATCATAAATTTCAACCTTGATTCGGATATATGTGTTGTAAATTCACAAATTTATTGTCTCCGATCCGTTTTCTCTGTTGTTTTTTCATTTTATCGGCTCGTAAATTAAATTTACTCACATTGGCAAATAAACAAATGAGAACTACTATTACTAAAATAGATCTAGTATTCTATTTAAAAACAGTCGTATGAAACGGTTATTTTTGATTTTATATGTAATGGTAAATATACATATATAGGTCACACTAACACATATGCTTATTATTGTCGTCTTAACGTACGTTTCGGTCGCCCGATCATCATTAGAAGACGTATCAAGCAACCTTTTTCTATTACCTCATAAATTTTTAACATTTGGTTGGAAAGTGGATACTTGAAGGCTATATTCCTTGTTTTCAGTAATATTCAAACATTGCTTGAAAATACTTTTTATGAGAAAATTGCTATGCAGTGAATTCTTCATACATATTCATATACTTACAGCATTAATGTGTTACAATTTCGATTACTCGTATTTCTGTTTGTTTTGGAGACGTGAGAATTTTTAGTTGACATTGTAGCGATAAGGAGGCTTTATGCTCATACAATTAGTCTAAATAAATCTCGTTTTGAACATTGATACGATGATGGTCGTGAGATTGAAACGTACGTAAAAACTGAAATAATTTGTATAATATGCTATGATGGACATTTTGAATATTATTGAATGCTACTAAGAGCACTATTTGAAACAAAGGCAAACAATTCATTGTAAATTTTGATAAACCTAAAATTATTTTCAAACTTTCATTCTATCTATCAACTTGACTCCGTGCTTTTTGCAATATCAACAAGATGGAAATGACAAACAATGTTCTCAGATTTGCTGGGAAGTTATTTTAACTTTTTATACAACAAAGAAAGCTTAAAACAAAGTATGAACATAAATAAGCTATTGAACGACTTTTCTAGAGGAGAAATTAATGTACTTATAAAATACTCGAAACTTTCTGCAGTTATTGAATGGCAAACTTTGAGAGGAATTATATGTTTATATTCTCAATCGAATTCGTTTTACATTTCCCAATTCGGAATGATGCTTTGTTCGCTAAATCACTTGGTGAATTGAATCACACCTGTAATGATCATTGGAAGTCACGAGAAGTGAACTAAAGTTCGAATTACAGCTAAAATTAAGCTATACTTTGAATGTTATAGAAATTTGAATCCCTCTCGAGTAATTAACAATTGAAATGATATTTCTAACAGTGTGTGGAGGAATATAATCAAATATTTTCATTTTGTTCATTATTTATTTATTACTACACCAAACATGGTAATCCAAGGCAAATTCACAGAAGAAAACTCTAAAATCAGACTACAAGAACAGAACAGCAATGAATATCACAATTTAGATCGAAAAATAATCACCCCTATCCATTAAAAATGCATTAAAATACGGAGAACGTTTCGAATACAAAGGAGCCATCATCAGAGTAAACTAAATTGATGTCGAAATGTGCCTGTTCAAATACTATTTGGAGATAATAATGCAAACAGGGGTTAACCTCAGCTGGAGATAAATAAGTATTTAATAAATTGCTGTTTTGTTTATACATTTGTTACCAACACCTCCTAGAGAAGAAACTGAGAATATGAACATTATTCTCAATAAAACCTATACTAATTTCAATGAAACGGAAATGAGTTTGTCATTAAATAAAATATTTAATTTTGCAAATGATTCTGGGACATGATTTATGGAGGATATAATTAATGATATTGAAAATACGATTTGATCTCTCAACTTTCAAGATGAAGCTGATCTTCGTAACAAGTGCAACACAATTCTTGCACATTCAAATAAATCATACGAAAGCCAATAACTTCAATAACAGCTGTAAATCATTGAAAGGAGATAAAGAAAATTTCCTCTTAATTACGGGCAAAGAGAATTATCACGATTCGGTAAATACCTTGTTAAATGATGGTTCCTATGAACAGATTACCAGCAATCCGTTATCAAAATGAGTTAAACTAGTCTATAATTCATTTATTTGTTACAGCTGTAATCCCCATAATTTAAAATGTAAACTAATGTTCCTAATGATTCTAAGTTGTTTGTTTATCTAAGCATAAACCGGGTAACTCCATGAGATCAATCATTTGAAGCATTAATTGTCCTACGTATAACATAGCAAAATAATTAAATTCTCTATAATTTTGTTTGACGTTTTGTGTTTAAATTTTTAGGTCCCTTAATTCTGGTCAATGTCCATGTTTTCGGGTGCGCTGATCACGAAAATGGACATTAAAAACGCCTGGGCCCTATGCTACTCGAGTTATTGGCCATTTTTGCATCCAAATTGCCCCGACTTTGGTGTTTTTTCAATTTTTATAAAAACTCTGGGTTCCACTCGATCATTTTATGACAGAAAAAGTTCTAAGAAATCAAACAGAGTGAAATGATGCCAATTAGAAGTTAATAGAATGTATGGGGTCCAATATAGGGCCCAAAAGTGCGATTTTTTAGCAAAATCAAACGTTTGTTCAATTGTCAATTATAAGATGACTGTTTGTCGTATCAACTAATGCTCAACATGCGTTGATAGTATTTTATGTGTACTTTAATATGAGTTTTTCAGTTGTTTGATATTTGCAAAGGGGGCACTGCAATCCCTTTCTTCGTAAAAAACGTAATTTTGCAATTGCGGGCCAAAAATTCAACTTTTTGGCTTGAAACAAAAATCAAACGAAGAATATTGATTTCTTTTACCTACGAACCAAAATTCAACCACTTCGGTTAATACCAATGAGACGAAATCTCAATGTAACACCACACTTGTAACTTGTAACTTTATATGAGTATAATATATCTCAAAATTGTGTTTACACATGAAGTTTTAATCAAACACATCAACAACATAAACAACTTGAGATTATTTAAAAAAAAAGGAAAATAAATTCACAGTTAAGTATCTGAAACATTTACGCAAATTTTCATACCAAGCACGATCTTCTGTGTTACGTCAATCCTGAAGGAACTCATGCTAAGCCTTTCGAGTCTTTCGTTATAAACCTTGGTTGAGACTATAGATGCCTCTTGTGGCTATCCCAATATACCATTTTCCTTGCTTCAGCGTTTGACAGAGTCACACACAAAAAATCGACTAAAAATTCCAATTCTTAATAATCAAATATGATGTACACACTTGCGCTTACCCGGGTTCGATCCCACCCGGGAGATCTATTTTTTGTTTCTCTTTTTTACTTTTTTTGATAATTATAATACAAAATCATGGTAATTTTAATAATAATTATTATTATTACTATTGTTATCACTGATACACTTCAAATAATAACGGTATATAGATAATAAAGTCGTGTAATTGTTGAATCTACAGAATTTGATGATTGACAACATCGGCTTTGCAAATTACCAGTCGCAAACTGTGTGTCGAACATAAGACATTTAAAATGAAGGTGTGATGCCAAAAATTGCGATACGAGTCTAAATTGCAAGATGCCAAGGCAAATATTATCTTATTTGGCGTTTTGACAGTATTTACGTTAGTGTACGATACCGATTACAATTGAAAAACAAACAACTTCATCTGAACAATGAAGATATTTCTCATCCTTCTTTTACTATGAATAGAACATTTTCTCTAAATAGACCTAGATATTATATCATAATTTTGCAGTCGTAGGCTAAGTTAGATGCTATGAGCCAGAAAAAATAAATTCGAGGGCGACCATTGGTTAAAAATATATCTGAAATGTTGTAGTAAGATTGTGTCAAACATAAATAAATTTCAAAATGATGTTTTGTAACTATTTAGGGCGAATGATTTATTAGCCATTGTAATTACCACCAACAATTCGAAATCGAAATTCCAACTTTGCTGTGCATTCTTCAACCTCGAGATTATGGATCAAATGTTTGGAAACATTACAGTACCAAATCTAAGTTGATTTAATCCCTCAACCCAATTTTGATTTCGACTGTAAAATATACATACAAAATGTAGAAGACGCAATCACCTTTAATTTCGTACATCAAGATTTTATCAGATATTCTCCCGAAAAGCACGTCAAGGTAACATTTTTTCTCAGATTTTTGTTGCACGTTGGGATAAATTTAATTGATAGTTAATTTTCTCTTAAAATCTATAAATCGTATAGTAAAAAAATTCATCAAAGTGGACAATTTTGTAATCCTCGTGGTTGAGTGAACCTGTTTTGGAAATCATTGTATTTATATTGATGTTCTTCCTCTCTCTCTGACTAAAGCAGTACTTCATGTTTTTTTTCATACTGTATTTCGAATATAGGTGGTTGATGCATGAATGGAGTTGTTCTTGAAGAATTATGCCTCGACTGAACTACATAAATGGATGCCAGTGAAATAATTCGACCTCCATGAAACCAGATCGGAGAAACGACTTCAACCAATCAACATTAGGGGATTTCCCATAATGTGTCGCGGTCTCATGAATTACAGCAAGTAACAACAAGCTGCATTAATTAAATGAAAATTGCCGTTATGCTCTCCTTAGTGTAAAAGCTTTCAGTAACTTGGATACAGAGTTTCAGTAGCTCGGGGCGCGTATAACCTAAGACACAAGTCGTCTTTACATCCTGTTGATTAAAATCCCACCCTAGGATCTTGACTAATTAATTAATATATCCTTTGAGTTCCGATACAACTATTCGCTTCAATTTGATAATTGATTCATAGTTTGTGAACTATTGACTAACAACTTCTACACCTTTATCTGGCATGAAACGACACGGTTCTAGTAGTTCGATGTAATATGGTACATACAATATTAGATAATTTTTCAGAACCTTCTGCAGTCTCTCAGGTTCGTCTCAACAACTTCTAATTGGGCTCAATCACTTTGGAGGACTCCATTCTACAATCTACATACGTATGGACTGAATTTGAGAAAGACTCCGTTCGCTCACTCTGTCTTAATTATGTTATAAGTCTCATGAATGCGGGACAATTGAAGGAAATGTACATTTCCTATTACATCTGTCGCTGTAAAATCCGTGTTTGTATTCATCGATTGGCTTAGAAAATTAACAGTTGAATAAATATGTCGATCATCATAAATATCTAATTGTGGTGTTCAATTTGCCTTGGACAGTGATGACTATGCCATCAGCGTAACAAATTGTTTTAAGACCATGCCCTTCTTCCTCAATTTTCAGGCATCCCTGCACCAGATTCCAGAGTGAAGGGAACGATACTTTGCCTTGCGGGAAGCCCCTTGCGACCTTTGTCGACAAAGTTTCTTCCATTAGATAGGAATAGATTATCCTTTTACCTTTAGCATACACTCATCATCTATTCATCTGCAGCAAGTCTTGCCAATGCCTTTCTTCTCGCTCTTGAGATAGAGTCGAGCGATGTTTGTTGAATGTTTCATGTTAGAAGAATCCCATTATAATGCAACCCATCCAACTACCGAGGCAGACTGATCGTGAACTACGAAGTCGAAGGACCTATTGGAAATAAATTTAGCGTAGCTATAAACTATATAAGGTTGATCGATTCACTTAACGAGATAAGTTCGCGTTCATTATTTCAAGTGTTCATGAGAATAGCGGAATACTTTGAAACACTATACATCTTTATATATCGAATTTGTACAAGTACACCGTAGTAAAATTTCGCGTACAAACAACCCGGATGAACAAGGCTAACATCCAATTTCAGTTAAATCCACTTTCTTGCTCATGTAGAATGTAGAGACAACGAGAAAATCCACGGATTATTGAAATGGAGCGCAAACCGTGACGCTGTATGACGTGTAATAAATACAGTTCGAATTGGGAAAGATCAGCTGATATTGACGAAGCACGTTTAGATTTATCAATTCTTCATCTGGATGTTACACTCTTTCGCTTGCAGATTCAATAATTTTTTTTAAATATTACAAAATAGGGATAGAAACAGACTATACACAATGAGTATCCTCTTTTTAGGTGATAACCTCTATAATAATTGACAGATAGATTATGTATTGATGGCAAATGACAGCTTCACTGCTGTCTATATAAGAGATCAGTGTAGAGTTCAGAATAGGACAGTAAATATAGGTTTCAAAATAAAAATTATACGCAAAAGAAATAGAATAATTTGCTTACTGTGGGTATGATATAGCTTTGAGTATTTTTTTCACTGAGCTATGGATTTTTTCAAGTCCAATCGAGCAGCTGCAGATGATAAATGTTGTTTCTATGTTAGTTCACGTAAAGAAGCTCAGTTGAGTGTACATCGTAAAATTTTAGATTATATTAAAACCTCGGATTTCAATTGAAGTTATTTTCTTGAGTGTATATTTGGGTAATAACCGAAGTGAGCTTATTGTTAGATAAGTCATGATAAAAGAAAAAATCATGATTTAATGAACATTTTCAAAAAATGCAATTCTTCCATTCTTATGTTTATAATTATCGAATTTAATTATTTTAAAATATTATTCGTGTGACAAACGTCATTTTGAATATTTCAAAATGCAATGCTAAACTTATTTTCAACTTCGGCATTATTAAAATTCGAAGGTATTAGCCCCATTATTGTAAAATTCAAAATGAAGTGAAATGTACGGAAGCAAATAGTTTCACAAAGGACGGTTTAAGGAAATATGGTCATATCACCAATCCACAGGTTTTGAACGTTGATTCATATGGATATAAATCATTGATACCGAATAGAACAAACTGTGAAACAGGAACTAAAACCATTGAAAATCAATGCCGTCAGATGACGGACGAGTAAATCGACGAAAAACGGAACGAAATCCAAATTGGAAAATAATAAATAATTCTCCAGTTAACAGGGACGACTAATTGGATTATATTAAAGGGAATCGTCCGTTGGCATATTGGAAGGACCATTACCGTTCTCGGCTAGTGGAATTCATTCAAATTTACGACTACACAATATAATTGGATTGTTAGCGGATACGATTTTAAATGAACCACATAACGTCACACGAATCAAACATCATCATATTATGATGACGCGAAAGATTCTTCGACTCTCTAGTTTCAGAAGAATGGATAATGATTACAAAATAGAAGCATAATGGTTTTAGGTCGAATCTTTCTTCCTTTAATCATTTCCTAAAAAGATAACGAATGTTCTCATTTATGTTGAATTTCATTCGAATATGCAATCTGAGGGATTGAATTCCACACAGCTATATATTATTACAATTTGTTTTGTATTTGGATACGTAACTCAATATTAGGTGATCTAAGGTTAGTAATAAAGTTAGCTTCGAATTCATCACCATCAAACGTATAGAAGCAAACTTTTATCAGAATCGATGATGTAAACCAAAATCGAGATTTTTTCATATTTGCTCGTAGTGCAATTTTGGAATAACCACTGAAATTTGTTTGACAAGATCGCAGAAGAACGCCGGTACTACTACGAACCAATAGTTAAAAAATTGATGTGAATGAGTCATTTGTGTAAAATGCACATGTACATTTAGACATTTTGCCCGTTAATGGTTAATGAATGGATGAAACAAGAAATAGCAGATACAGATTGATTCATTTGAAATAAGAACCACTCCAAGATTAACTTGAACTCGGAAAACGAATCGATTCTGACAAGACAAGATTCGATCGTACGCTCGAGCTTGATAGCATTTCATATCGGTTTTAATTACAATTTTATCCTCCAGTTAAAACGTTTCTTTCTTCTCACGTTAGCTATTCATGCTTCCAGCTTCGTGATACGTTGCAACTTCTCCAGCCGTGTGATAAACGTCCGAATCAATCAGGCCGCGAGAAATCGCAGCCTGATCTAATTATTAATTTATTCGCTCCAGAAGAATTCAACGTCCATTATGACAGGTTCAAACTGTGGATGTTACACTAAGACTGTGAATTGAAATCTCTAGCGTCATTATCTATAGCCTTTATCCGACGAACTTGAAGGCAATTAGATAGATTTGGTGAACTACACGTCGGGGGTTCATATGATAAGATATTCTGGCGATGTTTCATCATAATACATTAGCTTAACAAGGAATATGAGCTCATAACATATACCAAACGTTACTACAAATATAGTCTTGATACAGAATTAGAAAGTGACAATAACAAGCTTTATTCGGATCGTGAAATAATTACCAATCCAACAATACATCATAATAGAGCATATATAACCCTTTTTTGTTACTTTGAGGGAAACCTATAATGTTCGTAGAAGAGAGAGAAAATAGACGTTCATAATTTTTTTCAATAAGGTTTGTATGTTATAGTCATAGGGAAAGAGTAACACAACTTCGCTGTTCGATTAAAAGAAGTTCCGCGGGTTTCGAGCTTGACAGTGTAGAGGTGACTAGTTTGAGGTCGTCTAGTCCGCCTATCTGGAATCTCTCGTTGATAGAACCACAGACGAGATTTCTAATGAACACCGACTAAATAAGAAGGTATGAAGTGTACCATTATCTGCAAAGTTGTGGACGAGACAGGTGCTCACATGCAATAGATCGTCGTTATGGAGTAGGAACAAAGCTGCATCAACCTGTCCATGTCTCGCTTATCTGGCTTCATTGGATGGTATGGGGACTTTGGATGATAAAGCGCCATGAAGTCTACCATCAGTTACAAAGCTATGAACGGGACAGTGGGTCACTTCCAACAGATCGTTGATATGGAGCAGCTGGTGCCAGTACAGATTCCTGTGGAACACCAGCGTTGGTAGCCATCGTATCGGAGGATACTATGTCAACCACCGCATTGAGGGATCTATCTGAGAGAAAATCCGATATTAAGCAATAAAGTTGAGGCGGCAAACCATATCGCGGAAATTTCCCAAGAAGGCTTCGATGCCAGATCAAATGCTTTGGAGATCCTCTGCTACAGCTAGAGATTCTCCATAATTTTTCTGTAGGTTTCTGCCATACATGTGTTACGTAGGCAACCAGGTGTCCTGTCTATCTCTGCTGACGAAAGCCACTGCCAGTCATTCACAATTTTGTAGCTCTATAAGTATTTGATGAGCTCGATTGAATGCTTTCTCCATCACTTTAGAGATCACAGATAATAATGCAATGGGTCTATCCGTCCAGTTTTTTACTTTTATTTGTGGTGTAGTAGCCATTTTAAATTTAACGACTAAGTGTGAAAAACTAAAAATCCTCGTCCACAAGATTATCTAGACTGTTCGTATTTTTTCAAATGTGGCGATACCACACTTACTTCTTGAACTCTTCCACTTCAGTAGTAGAGGCATGTTTTTTAAGTAAGTACCGTTTCGAAATTCCGCCGCTGTAACGTTGCGATCGGTTGTCCACGCATACGCGCTGGTTACCTACATCTCTTGTCTATGCACTGATTCCATTACAGTCTGATTCTTCATTGTATACGTTGTTTACTGAGTGTTTAAGATGCCCCCGACAATCGTGAGTCCCGCCGATTGTGAAGTACGGGCTGTTATACGATTTCTTAGTGCTAAAGGCGTGAAACCAATCGATATTCATCGTGAGATCTGTGAAGTTTACGGACAAAACATTATGAGTGATGGAATGGTAAGGAAATGGGTGAGAGCATTTAAAGATGGTCGCACAAATGTGCATGATGAAGAACGGAGTGGGCGTCCTTCGGTCGTTAATGAAGATTTGGTGCAGAAAGTGGACAAAAAGGTGAGAGAAAACAGACGCTTTACAATTTCATCATTGTGCGACTGCTTTCCTCGATATTCTCGTAGTGTTTTGTATCGCATTGTGACCGAGAACTTGAATTATCGGAAATTGTGTTCACGTTGGGTTCCAAAAATGTTGACGGATTTGCACAAAACCCAACGTTTAGGCAGTGCATTGACTTTCCTTGAGCGGTACCACAATGAAGGTGAAGATTTTTTAGACCAAATTGTTACTGGTGACGAAACATGGGTGGCCTACGTCACACCAGAATCGAAACAACAATCCATGGAATGGCGACATTCATCATCACCCAAAAAAGTGAAGTTTAAGCAAACAATTTCTGCCCGAAAAATCATGTGCACAGTTTTTTGGGACAAAAAAGGAGTATTGCTAGTGGAGTTTCTGCCTCGTAATGAGACAATCAATGCAGCGTCTTATTGTGAGACATTGAACAATCTGCGTCGTGCAATCCAGAACAAAAGACGTGGCAAGTTGCGTAAGGGTATCGTTTTGCTACATGACAATGCCCGTCCACATGTGGCTAATCGGACCAAAGATCTCATCAAATCTTTTCAATGGGAAACTCTAGATCATCCTCCATACAGCCCTGATCTGGCGCCCAGCGACTACCATTTGTTCCTGCACTTGAAGAAACACCTGGGCGGTCAGCGTCTTCAAGACGATAACGAAGTCAAAACATTTGTGATGCAGTGGTTAACAAGTCAGGCGGCAGGATTTTATGAGGAGGGTATTCAAAAACTGGTGCCACGTTATGACAAGTGCCTCAATATTCACGGAAATTATGTAGAAAAGTAGATTAAGGTACAGGCTTTCATGTAAAAATAAAATTATTGCGATATCTTTGCACGTCTTTTTTTAATTCCAAAACGGTACTTACTTAAAAAACATGCCGGCATGTTTTTTAAGTAAGTAAAAAAGTATCTCGCAAATGATATCTCCGGAAATCGATGTAGCATTTCAATATTTCTCAATGTATGTTCTTGAGAAGGAAATATTACAGTTCGTAATTGTATTCAACTGGTTTGATAGTAGTCACATTTGCAGTTTCATATGTTCGATCGTGTTGACATGATGAAACTGAAGTTGCCGGAAATTCAAGGGCAGTTTACGAAAATAAAATTTCGCGTAATACAGCACCAACATAATATTATTGCCAATACAAGTGTTATGAGGTTTCTATTTTCCAATAAGTCCACGTGAAAAGAGTTTTGTATCTGTGAAAGCGGATTGAAAACATTTGAAGAACTCTGGAAGGTTCAGTATGGAAGTAAATATCAAATCGATGCTATAGCAGATCTAAACCAAAGTTGAGATCAGTGGATTTCGATAATATGGAAGAGCTATTCAAGCGAAACTTCAGTGCAATAATTCTTTGAACTTCTTAATGATTATGTTATTTCTCTACGTCATATAACGGAACATCGATGCGTCGTTTTTACGATCATCTTTACAAGATATTAAACCCACGAGCTAATTTAGAATCTGCTGTGAATGAAGTTTCCTTTAGAAAATATCCCTAATCAAAATAATTCACAGAATAACACTTGCTCTAATCGAGTCTTTGAGGATAATATGGGATAATATGATTTTCGATATAATTTGGAGAAGAAAACGTCAAAACTTACATTTTGTATTGCTCTACCGTCAACAATAAATACGCATCGACAATAGCCACGTCATAAATAATAAATAATCACCATTATCCACTAAAAATGCTGTTAAACTACTGAGGACTTTTCGGCTTTGGGGATCATATTGCAAACCCTCAGCTAGAGATTAATTGGAATTTAATAAATTGCTCCTTCGTTTATACATTTCGATCCTTTCTAAATTACCTAGAAATTTGTCTGTACTGTATTTTAAAAGTGATAAACTTTCTCGAGAAATGGTGTGATCTGTAAAATATGTTTGGCTAACACTCATTTTTCACCATTATTTTTCTTTATACGGACGAAGTTTTGATTCACCAAGTCGAACACAACAACACGTTCCATAGTCTCAGACAGCTGTTTCGCCCTTCTCATGTAATAAAACACCCTCAACGTTGTTCAGTGAAACTGTAGATTCTAATGTCCCACTGAGAATGAAATTCACAATGCTACGCATTGACAAAGAAATTTTAGCGAAATTCAAACAATGGGCGTGGGAACAGTATTAAATACAAATTGAGATCTTCGTGCAGTTCAAATAGATAGACAAACATCATCTTCTTAAAAGCTATTACAAAAATGTTTAGCTTCCATGAGGATAGAACCCGGCGTTGCCGCTTCCCTATCGTTCTTTTGAAGATGATGGTAACTAAATTGCTAAAATACGTATTTATATTTCTGAATATCACTGGTTTGTTTTAGTACGATTACCCGAATTCTCAACATTAATTAGAAATAAATTTGTTATATTCATAAAACACAAAAATGTGATAAATTTATTGATAAAATTACTTATTAAAAATCAGTATAAAAATATACCTTTAAAATTCCATCTAAGCAACTATAAGGACGCACTATTTTCACTTAAATAGAAGAAATTTTGCTAATTGAAATCATCAATTAACTGGAATGTAGTCTCGAATCATATTTATTGAGTATTTCTACATAATAATGATACTTGACCCAGATATGAATTATATGTAAATTCTTGGGAAATGGGTTACATTAACACATTTGTCAACTATATTTCGTCTGTACGTACGTTTCGGTCTCACGATCATGATCAGAAGACGTTTGAAAACTAATTCACATCAACTCAATAACTGAATTATATTAAATGTGTCAAATATATAAATATATATTAGAAAACCACTACACAGCAATGTTTCTATAGTTGAAGACATCATATCTCGAGAACGAGGCAAAAATATCTAGCAACAAAACTCTCTTTCCGCCAAATAGGTACAATGTACAATAGATATGTTTGAAATTTCCTGACTATGAAAAGGTATTTGCTGTACCAGTATTATTGATTTATTGTTTCAGTTTTCCACATATACACGATTTTAAACAATATAAAGAAGTATCTAGAAATTTGCTAATGTTAAACTATTTAAATTTGACTCAATGATTGTACATTGGTTCTATGATTTTCAGACATAGCATCATGTTTTATGTGATTAATCACATATTAACATTTTTATAATCGCACTAAAACTTATAATGAAAACGATGTTTAGCTAGGGCGGTGTCTTAATCACTATACTTATGGTCATACATTTTTGCTTTGTAAATATTGTTTAGAGTTATTATTAATATCTGAATATAAACAAACCCTCAAGGTATATGGATTAAATTTCTTAGATTGCAATATTTACAAAACTAGAAGGAACAATAGAATTAATGGTACAAGTAATTGTGATTTTATGAGACATTGGTCTATTCCAGTATTTAAATCTGAAACGAGCGATAGCGACGTTTTTGTAAATAAATCACCGTGTACAATAAAATACAATATATTATCCTGGCCAATATCCATGCTTCTTAGTAATGGAGGAAAATGTCGAGTAACATGAAACGTCTGCAAAAACTTTTAAGGGTTCTTGTATATTTTGTGTGATGTGAACTAATACTTCGACTTACGACTCATACGTGTGTAAGAATCAAAACAATCAACGAAGTTTTCTCATTACCAACTTTAATTATGGGCGTTTTCTTGCATAATCTAAACATGAAACCCGATATAACATCCAGACTTGATTTCACATCGTAATTATCATCATCACGTTTAGCTTGATGTATAACGACGTTCCAAGTCTAATAACTGGAAAGTTTCATCAAACCATTACTTTCTTTCATTCGTATTATATAAAATTTCTTTTCTAATCCTTCGTTTACGAAGCCAACTTTCAACAATAATTTTGATGTTGAAAGCAATTATTTTCCGGTATGTAGCAAAATATCAAAGTACTTTGCATTTTGTTTGAAAATTCAACAAGAAATTCATGAAAATATTAGTACTACAACATTTTATTTTATATTCAAATTAATGGTGCAGCAACAGCTAGAAATATCAAGAGAAAATGGTAAGTTATTTTGATCATCTGATCATCCCTTCCCAATTTTCTTAGCAAATCGGAAGAAACTGCCTCTCACATCCTATTGAAATACCCAGCACTAGCATCTCACCGACACTTCGGATAATCAAAACTGCTCCCCGAAGAACTTATAGAAAACAGCTCTGGCAATATTTTGGGTTTCTGGCGCTTCACAAACCTGTTAGAATAGTATAAGCTTCTGACCACGGGTCGCACAAAGGTCCCAACTGAGTGGCCTAAGTGCATTTGGAGATTAGGCCTCCCCTACACAAACTTTGATGATGATGATGAAGTAGATGAATATTTTCTGCAATTTTCCATTGGGTTTGAAGATATTTCAACATTATTACGCAATTATTAACAATAAAATTAACCTGTTGGGACGGAAAGATGGTGCAATTTTATTGAATTTATACCAATTCAAATTGCCCAAAAACTTATCCACTTCCTATTTATTGGAAAAAGAATAATTTGCCTTCAATTCTATGTAAATAATGGTCATAATAAATCTAGAATAATCACTGTAAATATATTCTCGTGAACTGGAAAACCTATGTTAAGTAGATGTTGCACAATCAACATGGTTTAATCTTGTGAATAAATGTTAACACAGAGTTTTATCATGAAATATAGGTGGAAACGGTAAGGACGAAACTCTGCTTGTCTTGTAACACAAATATTTGTCTCTGCACATCTTAGGTAAGCGAAAACTTCGTAGTGAGTAAATATTTTAACTCACATCGATTTTTATTTAACGCGCCGTGATTACTGGTACGAAACGAATCAACGTGACTGAAACAGTTTCGAACCTTTGAAGAATATTCATTCGGCAATAAATATTACGATTATTATGATGACAAACAGTCACACGTTAGTACTGACTTATTTGATTCATAATTAGGAATATTATATGTGAATTCTCTGGGAATGAGTCACATCAACACTTATATTTATTATATTTTCGTTTTTACGTAT
Source organism: Endomychus coccineus (assembly GCA_958510875.1). Lineage (NCBI taxonomy): Eukaryota > Metazoa > Arthropoda > Insecta > Coleoptera > Endomychidae > Endomychus > Endomychus coccineus. The sequence goes on from OY294069.1 coordinate 178,895,470, forward strand.
GTTCCAGTCTCGCGATCATCAGAAGCCGTTTGAAAACTGATTTACATCAACTTGAGCGTGCATGTCTTAAACTAATTATTGTACTGAGCACTAAAGCGTCTTTATCGCATCAATGCCAATGAAAAATGTCTAGATCTCTACAACGAACAATTGAAACACATTAATGTTCAGAATATATAAATACGTATTAAATATCAACTATAGAAAAATTACTTTGTTTTAGTGTTTCAATACATACCGTAAAATGGGGAATTTTATGGTAGCTAGTTGACTTCAAAATAATTGCTATATATTCATGGATTTTGTTTGGCTCTACCACTTTTATAAAGCGATTGTAACGCAACCATTCCTTGTTTGCGTCAAAAGAGAGGAAAAAGTAATTTTTGTCAATTTTCCGTTTTTTTTTTGTAGCACATCGACTGCATGTGATGAATTATAAATAATAATGTTGTTCTCTACAAGTTTTGTATACAAGATTTTTCTCTACAACTTACCGTTTCGCGGAGGATCGAATTAAAAAAAATTTTGATATTCCCGAAAACGCCCATGAGTGGGGGTTTCAACTTTTGGGTTTTAAGCTTGTCACATGCCTCGCTAACGATTCATCGATAAAAGCGTAGGTAATTTTTTTCCACAAAATGTTATTGTACTATCACCAGGAAAAGGAATGAAACGAGAGTATCACCAGGTTCAAGTTTAAAATCTTTCAATTTTGCACAATAAGTTCCAAAGAATTCATCACAGACAAATTTGGTGCGGCTTGGAAGTTGCTAAATTCCTTCCCTAACCATTTTGCTATATTATACGTACGACAATTAATATTTGAAATGATTGGTCTCATGGAATTACCCGTTTTATGAATCTTAGGTAAGCAATACAGTTCAGAAAGATTAGGATTTGAAAGTCTAAGTTTGTATTTTAAATTATCGGAGATTACAGCTGTATACTATTTTAATGAAATATTGACTGGTTCAACGCATTTTGATAACAGATTCCTGGTAATCTGTATACAGATAGAAAATACGAGATCCTCGCCTTACATTAAATGTCTTCAAATTTCTATTGTAGACAAGCCGAATAGTGGAAATAGTTGAAAATAGATTTTGTAAGCTTGAAACAATGTTCATACGCTAAGTGGCTGGGGACATTAGATTCCTCTAAAAACTACATACAATTCATTTAATTATACTCTCAACCTATCAGCGCGACAAATCGGCCAAGCTATAATTATCCGTGCAAGGCAAATCATGGCAACAACGTTAGTTATATCTGAAGGTAAGGTTCGTACAGTTCTGTTCGTATTTAGATTCTAACAGAATCATTGTATGAAATACGCGTTCCTGTATCCCAGTTGGTTTATTGATAAACAATCTAGTTAGCGATATCGCTGCACTATATCACGCTCTACATTAATATACTTTACAAAAGAAGCAAGCATGCTTATCCAACAAAAATAATGTTGAAGTATGATTAAAAGAAAGAACAATTACTTTGTTCTATACCACTTTTATAGTTTCAACACCAAAGTGTCATTATCAAACAGATACGATTACAATTGAGAGTAAGTGGAGAACGGAAATTCCAAATCGTGTAGATCCCATGAAAATACATAATTATTATTTTAAAAGTGCTTTAAATGACAAAGGAAAAGATCACTTTAGTATAGGTCTAGCCTATAGATTTTTACCTTTCTCTTTCAAAGCCCTCTTAGAATAATTCTAATATAGTATCGTCAAAAATATCAACAAGACCCATTATTCTGCTGAAATTTTCAACAGGAATAACGAGGAATATGGGTCTTATATGAACCCTCATCGTACCGTCGACGTTCGTTCTTAGGGACGCTTTCATTCAAGTGTTTGGTGTGCTCTACGTGGCAATCGTGTTTTAACGTATCACATTTATCAAGAAAATCTTTATGGCCAATGGTGATACAAAAACCAGAAAAGTATTGAGGAATTTAAGGACAATCTATCTTCAATTGAAGCAAGAAATCAATTCTTCCAACGAGATGGCGCACCTCCTCAATATATCAAGATCATTTCAGAATTATTGAGTACCAATTTTGGAAATAACTGGATGGGAAGTAACAGGCTAGTGAAATGGCCACCACGATAACCCGACATAACACCACTTGTTTTTTCTCTTGGGGCTACATTGGAGGAAAACTATAAAAAAAGTCTAACGACAAAATTGTATGCACTGTGTGAATTCGTTTACAAATCTTCATATTTATAATGCAGTTCATAGTGTCATGAAGAGGTGCCTATGCCGTTCAATTTTTGAAATACACTCCACTTAGCATTTGTTTATAGTCAGCATTAGTTAATATTCAACACTCATAAAATAACAACCGAATAATGAACATTCAGTAATATCCATGTTGGAAAAATTCAGGAGCTAGTTTCCTCTCAGTAATAATATTATTAATTTAAATGTAAGATTTTCTGCGGATTCGGAACTCCCTGTCGATTCAAAAGTAATTGTATTTGTTATTATATTTGCACAATTTCAACGAATAATTTGATAACCTTGTTCTGGAAATATAATCACATCAAACATAGTTAATTCTCCAGATAATTTCTACAAACTACTGAAACGAAGTTGAACTAACCCAACTTCACATCGAATTAAATATCTTCTCGAGTCAAACTTGGTTGTCTCTCGCTCTACTACCAAAGGTCCAATACGTTTCAATGGCGTCACAACTAGGTCACATTTAACGAACCTTCTAAACGGAATAGATCACTGCCTTTGAGGCGCTCGTTTACATCCTAAACAAAGATTCTCACGCTCAGCAGATAAGAGATAGTCCGTGGAACGAATCTGCATCTGAAAATTCGAGGAGAATGCATGAAATTGTACGCTGAAAAATGTTAAAACAGTCTCGAATATCGTAAAGGATGATTTGCTAGGAGAATGGAAAAGATTTAGTAATTTACTGATCCACTGGGTTCCCTCGCATTCATGGACACTACTGCTAGTTAAATGTCCCATTGTGATATATGGGGTGAGGCAAAATATACGCCTTTATTTTAATGAAACATTTTATTTAATTCACAATTTTAATACATGTGACTCTATTCGATGTTGGAATAAGAATGAATATAATATTAAACATGTTGAACAAATCTGTTCACAACTAAGTGTAATGTAAGACTATGATGATACTATATATTCATTAGCTGATTATAATTATCAAAATATTATGAATATGAAGATGAGATACAATTTTAAATTAAATTAATATAGGATGAGCACAATGGTTACATATTATTTGGAAATTGGATATGCGTACAACAAAATAAGTTTAGTCAATCATACATAACAATAATATAAAATTTGCAGTAAAGCATATTATAGTAAATATAATACCAATTAAGTCAGCGAAGCTATTGCGAGCGAATATTTCATTCGATATCTCAATAACAATCCAGTTGCTATAGGAATGATCACCCAGGACGTCACGGTACAATTGAAATTTGTTACTAGGCGAAACCAGTGGAATATATGTCATGAAGAAATTAAAGAAAAAGTATGGAGATGAATGTAGGGGCAGGAGTAGCAGAAAAAGAAGAAGTTGACGAGGTTTAATTCGAAAAAACTTCGAAAAAAGTCTTATAAAGGTTATAGTTGAGTAGAAGTGTAGCATTACGTAAGTTCACACATATGACCTAGGTACACTGTGTTAAAGTCTAACAGCAGTAACATGAGTTACAAAATAATTTTAAATAATTTGAAAGGCGGTCTTGTTAAGCACTGATTTGATTCTGTCCATCAATTTACCAAAATGTTAATATTTTAACTGAGGAACCCAATTATTATAAAACATCTATTTTGGAGATGATTCACATAAGAGGTGACTCCAAGTCTGTGAATCTAAGAGCAGACATTCAATCATTGAGTCAAATTTATACTAATTCAATTAATTAAGACCCTCGCAAATTCCTACATGCGTCTTCATAATGTTAAAAGTATATTTTAGGTAGGATGCTTGATTAGCAATATTTCTAATAACGTCTGACAACCTTTTCTTATTACTTCATAAATCTTCAACATCTGGTTCGAAAGTAGATACTTGAGCGTTATGTTTTTGTTTTCAGTGCTTCAGTCGTATTACAAACTGTGCTTTGATTTGACTTCGAAGCTTATAAGAAAATTGCTAAGCAGTGGATTCTTGATTGATGATACAATTAATTTTAAGATACATCTTCTGATGATGGTCGTGAGACCGAGACGTGCGTAAAGGCGAAAATAATAAGCATATGTGTTAGTGTGACCTATTTGCGGAGAATTTGTATATAACTTAGTAAATGATATTCTTGTCAAAAATTCAATTGTGGAAGCCGTTACTTTGTGATAGTTTATCATTTTAACGAAATAATGAATAAAACTACTTTGTTTTACTATCACTGATATTTAATATAATCGTTACCATAGTTTCAACACTAAACGTGTCATCTTCAGACGAAAAATGAATTTAACAAATATTATATCTACTGTACAGGCTGTCCCAGGTTTTAGTAGCAGAACTGCAACAGTCGATAGAAAATTTGATTTTGAGAAAAAAAGTTCCTGTTAACATATATGCACAGAGGCTTAGTTTTTGAGATACGGGGTGTTGAAATTGAAAAAATTTTTTCGTTTTTTGCGAATATTTCCGAAACCGTTTATTGTACAGAAAACAGCTTCTGTGAGCATTTTCTACTCATAGTAAGCTATGTTCTGTGCGATAAAAAAATTTTTTTAGTCATAATTGGTGAAGATTTTGAAGGGGTAGAGGGTGTTTTTCTCCCCAACTTCTACGCCACTGGAAAAAGTACGGTTTTGAGACAACCATTTGAACCGCCAATGTTTTCTACACATAGAAAAATAAGTCATAAGCTCTAAAGTTGACCATTTTCGAGAAAAATCAACTTTTATGTTGAAAAGCATGGTAAATGTTTCGGTTTTGTTACTTGTTCTAACTTGAATAAATTTTGTTTATTTAGTAAGAATTTACCATGTTTTTCAACATAAAAGTTGATTTTTCTCGAAAACGGTCAATTCTAGAGCTTATGACCAATCATACCTTTTTTGTGTAGAAAACATTGGCGGTTCAAATGGTTGTCTCAAAGCCGTATTTCTTCCAGTGGCGTAGAAGTTGGGGAGAAAAACACCCACTACCCCTTCAAAATCTTCGCCTATTATGACTAAAAAAAAAATTTTTATCTCACAGAACATAGCTTAATTTGAGTAGAAAATGCTCACGAATGCTGTCTTTTGTACAATGAACATCTCCGGAGATATTCGCAAAAAACGAAATTTTTTTTTAAATTTCAACACCCTGTTTCTCAAAAACTAAGCGTCTGTGCATATATGTTAATAGGAACTTTTTTTCTCAAAATCAAATTTTCTATCGACTGTTGAAGTTCTGCTACTAGAACCCGGGACACCCTGTATATAGGTTAAAGAAGGATTACAAACAAATTTTATGGCTGGAAATTTCTAGGAAAAACCAGAGAGAGGTGAGGTGATTAGGTAATTTCGTGAGGACCTTAGGGGTGCGGGTATATTTACTAACGGACTTTAAATACTAAAATCAGGTTATTAATACATTGAAGAGATTAGTTTTATTTATTATTTTTACCATTGTAAGAAATGGCCAATGAATCTATCTTTTATCGTGAAATAACTGTTTCGTCACGACTGAATACGATGTTTTCCAGTCGGATTATAATATTATCTGAGAGTTTCCTTTCAGTTTCAGATTTCACACAGCAACTGGGACAGATGTATGAACAACACGCCGAGGAACTACAGCTGCTGGTGTCGAACTTCCGGAAAAAAAATGGCGAACTGCGTAAGGAAAGGTGAACTTTTAATCGTTCTACTAACTTCGATTCGAACGCTTCCTTCCTCTAGATTCTACCCTGTAGTTTTTTATTTCCATGTTCCATGTTTGTTAAGTTCAAGAGGCAAGTTAAGGACGATTGAGATAACTTGATCGAACTATTGTCTTACGATAGTATCATCGATTCCGTTCATATTGAAGAGCAATATGCTCGAAAACTTCGGATATAACAGAAACGATAGATTTTATTATGAGAAACAAAAGATAGCTAAGCCCGGCACATTCACCAATTTGTATGCGCATTCACCATTCTATAACACAGTTTCGGTTTCAAGTTGAATTGGAATTATTGATTAAACATTTTATCATCCCATTTCTATTCAGTATGACATGATACACTAGATGAAGTATAATATACCAGTCTCATGAAATGTCTAAACTACGAATTGATATCTATTTCTGAACTTGCTATCAAGTAGTGACCAATTTTCATCAAGACCTAACTTCAAAATCTCTGTCTCGCTCCTCTGACTTCAATGAATGGTATAGGGGCTCTAGATGAGAAAGCGGTATGAAGTTTACCATCATCTGCAAAGCTGTGTACGGGACAGGTGAGCACTTCCAGCAGATCGTTGATATGGAGCAGGAACAAAGTTGGTGCCAAGACAGACCCCTGTGGAACACCAGCGTTGATAGCCATTGTATTAGAGGATACTCCGTCTACCGACACATGGAGTGATCTATCTGATAGAAAACTCGATAGTAAGCGACAAAGTTGTGGCGGCAAACCATATGAGGGATGTTTCCCAAGAAGGCTTTGGTGCCAGAGTCGGTCAAAGATTTTGGAGATATACAATGATACAGCTAGATCTTCTCCATATTTTTCAATAGATTTCTGCCATACATGTATTACGTAGGCAAGCAAGTCTCCTCTCGATCTTTGCTGGCGATTGATATTGGGTGAGCTCTATGTTCATTACTTTCTTCATCACTTTAGAGATCACAGATAATAGTGCAACCAGTCCATACTTTCTAGGAAGGGCCTTCCCTCTAACTCTACCAAGTTGTAGGAAAGGGTAAGCAACCTGCATAAAACTGATGTTGATTCAGGCGCTATCCTTGAGAACCACAGGTACAATATCGCCTGGTCCCATAGCCTTTCTGGTATTGAGACCAAGCAGAATGTACCTAATTGTGTGCCGACAAAATATTATTTCAAGCATATGTCTATCGATTGCAGCAATATTTGGATTGTGGATTCAAAGAGGAACAACAAAACGGTTCGCGTGGCGTGTATTAGCCACTGTACCATCATCTTCAATCGAGAGAGAGAGAGAGAGAGAGAGAGAGAGAGAGAGAGAGAGAGAGAGAGAGGGAGAGAGGAAAGAGAGAGAGAAATAATAAACGATCTTATTTTGGCACTATATGCATCTTTCGAAGTGTATATTGTGTCATTGGAGATATTCCTATCTTCAACAGATTCTGTTCTGGTCTCCAGACATGAGTTCCCGCGGTGACGACGGTATGCTCTATGTTTTGAAGCGATGACGCTAGAACAGATTTTATTCAACCATGTGACGGTGATTTGTCGGTATGGGGTATGTAAGTTTCCATTCCTAACCTGATAATATCCGAGATCTCTTTGGCATATTGCCAAAACATACGCTTTTCCAAGGAGATGCCTTTTGATTGAGTTGCAATGTCAAACTGTGCTGGAGGTGTTAGGTTAGTTGGTAGGGTATTACAGAGACAGGTTGTAGTGATGATTGAAATTCACAAAACAGTAGATATCAGATTCAACTCTGTACAGTTATAATAAAAATAGAATTCTTCTCGGTATTGATAATTTATTATTGTTGGTTCTAGATGTTATTGAATAGTAAAATATAGATTGGGATGAGATTTAGAAATGTGAATCGATTCAAAATTAAAAATCAATAATTTGTTGTTCAAACCAAGGCGATAGTGTAATGGTTTACTAAGACAATAAATATAAGACAATAGATCAGAGGCTGAGTATAGTATAATAGTCCAGGCTGTGAAACGGAAAAAAAAAACGTGTAGGTTCGAATCAGAAAATTTTTGTTGCATTAGCTTCAGGAGATTCTCAGGATCATTCATACACCTTAAAACCTCTTGAGAACCCCAACCCCACCCATTGGGGGCGACATTTGCAACATCCCAAGTCTTGAATTGTATTTTCTACAGGAAAAGGTATTTTGGCATTTCGAGTGCACCTTAGAAGTTTTTTGGGTCACTGAACACGAATCCGTAGCCAGATTTACTTGCAATCCATCGTAGGGGTGGTCAAATCGACAAAATTGGCCAATTTCGTACCCCTTATATGTTATTCTGCAATTTACGTGTTTTTGTCAATTCGAGTGCACCAAGGAGGTTTTTTGGGTCGCTGAACACGAAACCGAAGCCAGATTCACTTGCAATCCATCGTTGAGGTGGTAAAATTGACTAAATTGGCCAATTTTGCACCCTTAATATGTTGTTTTGCAATTTACGTGTTTTAGGCATTTCGAATGCACCAAGGAGGTTTTTTGGGTCGCTGAATACGATTCCGAAACCAGATTTACTTGAAATTTATCGTTGGGGTGGTGAAATTGACCAAATTGGCCAATTTTGCACCCTTAATATGTTGTTTTGCAATTTACGTGTTTTTATCATTTCGAGTGCACCAAAAGGGGGCTTTTTGAGTCGCTGAATACGATTCCAAAGCCAGATTTACTCGAATATCATCGTAGGAGTGAAAAATTTACAAAAATGGCTAATTTGACACGCTCCTAAATTTCTATTATTTTTGCATTCTAAAATTATTTCGGAGTTTTCTCCTTTTTCAATATTAAGAGGATAGGTATATTAGTAATTGTTTGAAAAAGAACACAAATATTTAATAACTACACTTTCATGTTCAAAAAACACTTGATTGATAAAACTTAAATGCAACAACTTTCATACACTGACACACGCTTCTGCGTTCTTGTTGGTTCTTGAACCATAAAATACAAAATGAAATATAAATTGAACTATATAAAATACAAATTAAAATAATATCAACGCTGTGATACAAATGTAGCTACAAGAGAGAATGTTGTTCTTTGTCGTCTATAAAGAAACTGAACAGATTGATATGTCCGACATAAGAAGGTGAAAAAAAAATCTCTCATTTCAAGCAGTGGACCACGTCATAAACAGATGCGACGTTTGAACACATGCACATGTATGTGGATATAACCTGTGTAACGATCTCAGGGCTGTAAAATGAGATAAGTGTAGAAGGATAGTCTTTGGTTTTCTGTACATTAAATATGTATACGAAGGGGCCCAACGCATTAAAAAAAGAAAGAATTTAACAATTATTATGATGAGTACAACACACCTTCTTATATCTACCTTTTTTACATCATATCTGGGTACGTTACTTACAAAATAGTGCATCTGCCGGTATAAAGATAGATGCCTGTATATTAATACCTATAGGTATACTATATACTATACCTGGCGTAGAGATTTTGTATACCTGTGCCTAAAGAAACCTAAAAAGGAAAAAAATATATTTTGAAAACCGTTTTATTCTATTTCAAGATACCAATATTTTGATGTTGGTGACCAATTTTGTCTATTTCACCAACCCAACGATGAATTTTAAGTAAATCTGGCTTCGGAATCGTATTCAGCGATCCAAAAAACCCCCTTGGTGCAATCTAAATGCCTAAAACACGTAAATTGCAAAATAACATATTAGGGGTGCAAAATTGACCAATTTTGTCTATTTCACCACCCCAACGATTAATTTTAAGTAAATTTGGCTTCGGAATCGTATTCAGCGACCCAAAAAAACCCCTTGGTGCAATCTAAATGCCTAAAACACGTAAATTGCAAAACAACATATTAGGGGTGCAAAATTGGCCAATTTTTTCGATTTTATCACCCCTACAATGGATTGCAAGTGAATCTGTCACCGGATTCGTGTTCAGCGACCCAAAAAACCTCCTTGATGCATTCAAAATGCCAAAAATACGTAAATTGCAAAATAACATATTAGGGGTGCAAAATTGGCAAATTTTTTCGATTTTATCACCCCTACAATGGATTGCAAGTAAATCTGGCTACGGATTCGTGTTCAGCGACCCAAAAAACCTACTAGGTGTACTCGAAATGCCAAAATACCTTTTTTAGTAGAAAATACAATTCAAGACTTGGGATGTTGCAAATTTGAGGGAGATTTCGGACTATTTTCTCCCCCAATGGGTGGGGTTGGGGTTCCCAAGAGGTTTTAAGGTTTATGAATTATCCTGAGAACCTCTTGAAGCTAATGCAAAGAAAAAATATTGATTCGAACCTACATGTGTTTTTTTTTTATTATAGCTAAAATCCCGGTTCACAGCCTGGACTATAAGGTCATAATTTGGTTCTGTTTCCCATTCTCCCAAACTTCAAACCAGCGTATGACTTTTTTTATTATTTTTCCATCGGTTAGCATTCGAATACATAATTTTTGAGTCCTATCAGTATCCGATACTCGAAAAACTCGTCCTCCTGTATATTGCTTACTGTATAGAGTGAATGGAATACTCTTTGCTACTTCAAAGAAATTTCCACTTGAGGAGGGGCTTAAGTCTTATCGAGAAATGATGAAAACATCTTCTAAGAGAATTATATACGTTAAAATACTTCGAAGCATTAGTATACCTACAATCAGCTGCAACAATACACATTCAATATAATAGCAGACCCTATAGAAACAGCCATTGTCAATACAGTCTACCATGTATTGTGATGGAACGCGATGTAATATAATGTAAGAAAGATGTATTCGAAATTCGGACTTTTCAGTGGATTTTCTCCGGTGTTAGTTTGATTCGCGCATGTTCATGAAGTTTTGAATCAGATGGGATTGAATTGTTATATTATGATCGTAACAATCCAATAAATATATATGTTAAGATTTCATTGAACCAAATGACACATTTCTTTTGGAAGGTTATTCGAACAAATCTCTCCAGGAAACCGTTCGAAAATCGAGCGCGTTTCAAGGAATTGAAGTATCGTATTTCGTATAGCATACATCTGTTTACGACTAAACATTCACAACGATCCTTCGACGCGTTTGTAAGGCCGAGAAAAAACAATCCTTTGTGTAGCTTCCCTTCCCCCATCTTATCCAGGCTTTGTTTGTAGAATTTACATATTCTTTCAACAGGCCTGCTTGTCCAAGTTCCCTGTTTCACACTTGGGAAACGTTACTTCAGGAAGTGGAGATCGACTCGCAGGCTCTCGGCGAGATAGCGTCCATATTGGGTAGACAAGTGTCCAGACCGTTGCTCGAGAGATCCTTTCATCGTAAGATACAGTCGCGGAAGGTGTTTTCGCATCGGGAAAGCTACGAAACGATAATAAGCAAAACGGAAGAGAAACTTGCCAAGGTAAGAGAGAAAGAGAATCGATTTCGTAAATTGCTGATGTTGATTGTAATCGAAGTGGAAACTCTTAATTGCTCCTTTGTGTGTGCGTGTGTGTGTGCTAATTGAGATGCATCGTTTGAGATACATAATGTTCCTTCCACACATTCACACATACTTCCCAACATGACGCTAAACCTAAATAAAATAACTATTATGTATAAATTCTCGAGAAATAGGTCACACTAACACATATACATATTATTGTCGTCTATACGTACGTTTTGATCTCAAGAGCATCATCAGAAGACGTATCAATGTCTATAAACTGATTGTATCATCACATAGCGTCTTTAATGCACTAATTTCAACTAAAAATGACCACGAGTAATCGAAATTGTAACACATCAGTGTTTTAAGTATATGAATCAAGAATCCACTGCTTAGCAATTTTCTTATAAGATTCGAAGCCATTTCAAAGCACTGTTTGAAAAGCAAGGCAGTCAGACATACGAGTATCACTAATTTTTCGATATATTTTCGAGTCGTCAGCAAACTTTGAGAATAGACATTTGAAGTTGTCTCCAATATCATTTATAATTGAAGAAAACAAGATAGGCCCAGGTGAGAGCCTGGTGGCACACCAAATGAGGCGCGAAATTGATTTAGCACAATTAAGCACTGGGCCGCCAATACCAGATTGCCCAATTTTATGAATTAATTTACAGTGATTTACAGAGTCGAATGCCTTCTGAAAATCGGTTTAGATAGAGTCATAGTCAGATTTATACAATTTAGTTGATTGAAACGTTTGCTAATTCCTACATGCGTCTTTATAATGTCAAAAGTATATCAAGTATATAAGTAAGTATATTAAGGTATTCATTATACTTTTTAACATACACCAGATTCTTCTGGAATTATGCTACTGTTTCTTGCTACTTCTGCAGCCTCATCAATTCTGTTCATTTTCAACTTTCTGAAGACCGCACAATTACCTTACTCAAAATCTATTCAAGTTTTAGATGATATGGCGATAGATACGCTTCTAATCTCGTATTTGCTCAAAGCAACGCTAGATGAAAATTTAATTTATTTTATAAATATTGTTAAATTAATAAATCTTCCTCCGTGAATAAATTCTTCTCCTACCTTGAGCTCAATATCACGCTTCAGGCCATAAAAGTCTTTAATACATAAATAACTATTACTTTCCGAAACTGTTTATTTGTAAGAAAGGGGGTGAAATGTAGTGCTTTTCACATGATGAATAAATATGATAAATAAATAAACAACCAAAAATATTGGAGAACATCGTACGGGTATACAAGTAGGATGTTTATGTTAAATGTTAGCTAAATATTACATATAATATGAGAAAAAAGAGATTATAATACTTATTATGGACCATAATGACAAATACTCACGATTTTATTTTATTACAGAAATAAACCTCTTCGAAAATCAACAATAGGGGCAATTAAGAGTAGAAATAATGAAGTGCTGTTATACGTAAAAATTAAAACAATTTCAAATTTGTAAAAATTGGAATAATGTCTAAATTGGTTGTTACACGTTTTTAAAATCTATAATATCTCTAATTGTTTGTCGTGGTACTTTAATTCCATACTATTTTATTTCGTTCAAAGCTTCGAAAGAAAGGGAAGGAATAATAATAATTATATTTTCATTACAGTGTCGACAAGAATACAAGACTGCATACCTATCTTATTTAGCTGCTCCAAGTACTGAAAGCCTGAGCTGCTATTTTAAGACTCATAATTCTTACGTCCAACAGCTACATGCCACGAATGGAATGCTCGAAGAGTATGGAAAAGATACTCTGCCTAATTTGTTACAGGTAAGAATGAGAGCGATGCAAATTTCCAGTATTACATATAAGAAAACCTACACAGTCAACAGTTGATAGCTGTTTTGTGTTCAAATACTATTAGTTCCAACAGATCGTTGATATGAAGCAAAAACAAAGTTAGTACCGAGACAGATACCTGTGGGACACCATCGCTGTTAGCAATCGAATCAAAGAAACTGAGGCGACAAACTATATGATCAAAGTTTCCTAAGAATTCCTTGATGCCAGACTTAGAAATATCTAATTCAACAGCTAGACATTCCCTGTAGAATTGGATAACTCTAAGGCACCAAGGCCTTCACGGTAGTTCAATGGATACCTGCTATATATGATGTTGTGGTTGACGCTCGTTCAACATTTTTGAGCTTTCCAGATATTGAATGAGCTCAATGCGTTCCCCATTACTTTCGAGATCACAGATAATAGTGCAATGAGTCTATAGTTATAAGTTTCCTTTTTTTGAAATCGGTTGGTATCTATCTGTCTTCCAGCTGAATAGAAACATACCAGGCCTATGTAAAAGGGTAAAAAGTCTGCATAAGACTGTTGTGAACTCTGAAACACATTCAATGAAAAACGTAATTTCAGTAAGAGTCTACATTCTATTTGTTTTTCTTCATCTTAGCTGATTGACCTCGACCTGTGACCTCGTGAAATTTATTATTCAGCGGTAATTATTACTTACACTTGGAACGATGATATTTCGGTGTTGATGCCAATCATACGTCAAACTTGAATAACACATGACATATACATGAAAAACCATTATCAATCCCTCAATTCCGAAGCCCAATTCTGCATGATATAGCGTTCCGGGCAGTATCCCTCACGATGACACTGCCTACGTTCTCCGTTCAGCAATTCCCGTCATTCAAATACTCAAATTGAGCACCGACTCTCGATTCTTCATTATTCAAAACTCTAAGGACCAATTATAAACATCAAACTTCGGACTGTAATGATATTGTTTGCGTCGCAATTTTGTCATACTCCTTTAAAAGTTAAGTAGATGATAAACTCACTATCCACTGCCACTGCCCCTGCCTGTCATGGTGGATTGAGGAAGTATGATATGATACCCTACCAAATAATTATTTAATTGGATTCAGTTGCTATATGACTCATCAAGAGTGTTCTACGATAGTTTGATTTTGGTGATCTAAGATTCAGTTCAATAAATTTGTTTTTGTGACAAAGAGCTAAACATTAACCCTAAGAAAACATAAATTGCAATCTACACTAGTGGGTCTTTTGATTGTGCAGAATTGTCATTAGTCACAATTGAAGTCCCAACCAAAATACCATAATTTTGATCTTCGAACCCATATTTAAACCTACTGTGACATATGGCCTGGTGATTCGGTCGAAAAGAACAGACCAATCAATAGTGAAGCATATAAGGAACCTCATCCAAGGAGCGGCAGCACTTGGAGGTATAATAAGGATGCTACCAATACAAGGAGCGGCAACCAAAGATGCCAACAGACTTATGCAAATAAGGATGTGGAAGACAGAAGTAACAATGTCGTATAACTATATCCTCCAAAGACAATTGACTCAACAATAACCAATCAACCCTACCAGCCAATGGTGAAATCTGGTTCCATGATGAATTCAGAAACATGAACAGGGGAGAGCAGGGATGAACCTTTCGCCTTGTGCCCAAATAGTGCTCGGAGAAAGAAAGCAAAACCACATCAGCATATGTACAGAGACAAAAACAGCCTCGCTACACTGGGTAGCATGAAAATAACATCAGAGTTCTTGTGTGATTTCATCAACACGCTAAACAACATTATCGAAGACGAAAGCAGACACAACCTATTCTGAGAAACGGAACAGCCGATGAGCTTGCAAAAGTGGAGGCTAAACCAGCGGTGAGCATTTCTAAGAGTAATATCAAAAGGACAATTCACTGCTGGGTCAAATCACAATACTCGAAAGAGTTGGAACAAGTGAATGTTTGCAGATAGGTCTAAAGTACTTATTGGAGCTCATTATGAGAAACTGTTCTCAGTAAGTGAGGAAGATGGACAAGTTGCAATATGCTTGTACACCGAGATGGCGTTATAAAGGGAAAAAGAAGTTGTTGTTACTCGACCTCAATTATACACATGACAGCTAAATGTGTAGCTGAAATTATGATCCCGGCAAGAACATTAAAACTAGCATCCGCAAGAGGAAACGTACAATTACGTTGCATCCAACATAAGCTAAAACCCTGTCCTATTTCGTCTCTTTACCGCTTCGATATGTGTGACGAATATCGGACCAACAACAAACGCTGTGTAACGCCGCATTTCCGGTTATCGAATTAAAAGGCGACAGAGAAAAAGAGAAGATTAATGTCAAGAGCTTGAAATGTTCCCCTTTTGTCACTTCTTCGTATATTCACTGAATCATTAATGTTTTCATTTTTGTCGGAATGCCTTTATTTATTTGTGAAAAATTCCGCCACTCATTCATTTAATATAAGATGGAGAAATTCACCCCATTAAGATCTCTCATCGTGGTTGTGTTGAGCGTTGGTTTTTGTCGACTCTGGAGATACAGAGTAGAATTTGACAGACCAACATTGACTAAAATCATATTATGATTCTCAAACTATCATCCAATGCATGTTGAGGTATTTCATCGATCTCCCAACGAATTTTTTCGCGTAAACTGTCCAAATCAATCGACCTGGTAGATCATCCCGATGAAGAACGTGAACCCAACCAGATCTCCTAAATTGACCCCTAGGTCAATTTAGGAGATCTGGTTGGGTTTTCGATCACGCTCCTTCCTCCCATCGATCGACTGTAAAATATCTTCTATAGTATGATGGAACCAATCTTGCTCAAACTACTAGTTGTCTGTACCATTAACACCAGCAATGATCCAATGACTATACGAATTATGTGGTTTTGTGATAGGTACAAGATCTTCCTATACTACCGGGACATCAAAAAGTATCTTGGTCAAGGGTGGTTGTGGAATCTAAAACGTGTGTCTTTACTTGTGTCAAATTAATTAATTTGAAGTTTCTACCTGAGAGTACCTGCTTCTATTTTAATTAAATTTTCCTATTTAAACGGAATTTTTGAAGGGCCGTCGGGGGCGTATCGCGACTAAATCTAACTACATGGAGCGAAAACGGTACGCAAAAAGTCCTCGTAAAGAAGTCCTATGTTCCTAACTTTTGCACTTCTCCAACTCGCGAGCTACGGGCTTCTCACGTGAACGTCATTCCATTTATCGAAAATTAACTATTTTAAAACCGTTTTTGACCCGGTTTGTGGCTATCCCGACCTTTTAAAAGGTTCGAAGTTAACATTTCGACAATTTTTATTACTATATTAATTTGTATTCCTTATTGTTTTACAACTGAAATAAATAGGTATGAAATTTGTAGGAAATTGATGATGTCAGTGTGACAGTGACATAATTATTTCAAACGTAAACTAAGACATACGTTTTAGATTCCACAACCTCCCTTGACGAAGATACTTTTTGATATCCCGGTATTTATTCAATTTAATAATTCTTTCATTCATTTAACATTT